>PVIC010010128.1:0-44058 GCA_004025085.1 Thryonomys swinderianus
TGCAGAGGGCGGGCCCCTGGGGCAGGAGGGTCACTGCTGCCCCTGCACGCCCAGCACGTACCCCTGCGGGTGTGGACCTGAGGCTCAGCCAGGCCCCACCTGACCTCTGCCTGGCCCCAGCTCACCCAGAGGTGAGAGCGACCTGCGCTGGCCTGTGCTGTCAGGGTCTCGGGACAGGTGGGTTCAAGCAGCTGCCCTTGAGCCAGCAGTGATTGGTACCTGGGCTCCTCGGGCTACAGCTGCCCTGGCAAGGGTGGTACAGGTGCCAGCGGGGTCCATGGTGCCATCTTGTGGCACGTACAGGGTGCCGTAGAGGTCTTCTACGTTCATCAGCGGGTACAGAGCCTTGGTCTCCGCAGGACTCAGCACGTGGGACTCCACGCCGTAGGCCTTCCCCAGCTGGGGCAGAGGAGACGGAGTGCAGGAGCCGCCCCGGGAGCTTCCGGGCCCAGAGGCCTCGCGCTGCACCCCCAGACAGCTCCAGCAGCACATGAGGAGCAGCGTCGCACGCAGAGGCGGCCCTGGGCTCAGGCTCCTTCTACCCAAGCACTGGCCAGTCCTCCCACCCATGCCCCGGAACGGGAGTGGGAATCCTTTATGCAGGTGCTAACACACTGGGCCAGTACACAGTACATAGGGTTTATTCCCTAAAATGCATAAAAATCACCCCCACAGCCTTAGATCGGGTTTCCCAGGTCAGACTGGCTTCCCCAAGCAAGAGGAAACTGAGCTCTGAGCTGGACTAGGAACTGACACAGGCCTGCCCCCGCCACATTTGATTGGCCCAAATGCAGCCAATCAAGGGTCCCTGGGGCTGAACTAAAGATGAGCCGAGCCAATCAGATCTCCAGGTGGGAATCACAAATGAAGAGGAACAAGCCTCTCCACCCTGGCAGCCTTGCCATCAAGGGGCAGGCAGGGGAGGGTTTGAGCCCAGACCACGCGGGACTTATTTCCTGCGACGGTGGGCCCTGGCCGCCAGGGAGCCTCTCGGGCCCATCGGTCCCCGCGGAGGTCGCCTGCCCCGGCGTACCCACCGACATGAGCCTCTTGTACTCATCCAGGCGCTGCCGGCCGGACGCGATGAAGAGGCCGCCGTTCTGGATCCAGCCGGTGTGCAAGCCGGTCTCCTCCTCCAGCTCCCGGCTCACCACGCGCCTTGTGTGGGCCAGCAGCTCCACCTCCACGTCGCTGGGCCGCAGCTGCCACAGCAGGCCTGGCCCGGGAGCAGGGCATAGTCAGCGCCCCCGAGAGGCGACTGCACCCCCTGCGCCCCATCAAACACCAGCGGCGGTGCGGCAGGGCGGGCTCAGCCAGTAAGGGTAAGAAGGTCGAGCCTGGCACAGCCGGAGAGCTCAGGGTGGCTCAGAGAGACACTAGCAGGCCCCCCACCCACCTCCAGTGCCCGCCGCGCGCCAAGCCCAGCTGGCTCTGAGCCCCCACGGCGGCCTCTGATGAACCCACAGCTATTTCCCAGGTGAACTCAGGGAGTCCAAGGTCGGAGGGGCAGGGCTGGAGGAAACCCAGCTGCCTCTTCTGCAGCAGAGCCCGGGGGGAGGGGACTCGAGGGCAAGGGTGACTGTGGGATGGGGGGGCAGGGCATAAACCCACTGTGCTGACCTCACCTTGGCAGCTTGCTATTGGCCCAGCCAGAGCCTTTACCCGCTGGGAATGTGCGCGTGTGCGGGCTGGAGCATAGAGGTTTCCGGCACAGCCCGGCTCCGGGCGGAGGCAGAGCGCCTGTGCCTGTGGGCGCGCACGCTCTAGCGCACTAGATACCCGCCGGGCAGCAGGAGTGTCCCCAGCACCTCACGCCTCTCCACCCAGCAAATGCCCCTGCGGGTCTGGCGCTCTGGGAAGGGGCTTCCGTGTGCACACAGCGCGGCGGCTTCAGCCCTGGCCGCTGCCTCGGCTCCCCAGCCCTGTGCCCGGCGTGAGCCCCCTTCCTGCCCACCGAGGCTTGGGCCGGCCGTGCCCCACACCTGCCCACCTCCAGACTGACCAGCAGGCTCCGGCCTCCAGCTCAGTGCCTTTCCCAGGCTGCGGCTGCCAACTAGGCTGTGCCCTGCCGGACCCTGCCTGTGCCCGAGCCCTACCTGCGGTGTGCCAGGTGGTCCCTGATGTCAGGCGCTCACGCTCCAGGAGCACAGCCCCGGTCACGCCCAGCTTGGCCAGGTGGTACAACGTCTGGCAGCCCAAGCTGCCCCCGCCAATGACCACCACACTGGCTGTGCTGGGCAGGGGCTGGCTGGGTGCTCGGGCTGCTGCCGTGGGGCCCTGGGCCTCCTCCTTCAGGGTGCGCTGGTAGGGCACCTTCTTCTCTGTCGCGGGACCCGCAGCGCTGGCCAGGGCCTGCAGCGCCAGGCGCTGGGCTGGTCTCCATCCCGGGCAGGCGGCCGCCACACGCAGGGCTCGGCTCAGGGAGGCCATGGGGACTCCGGGCTCCAGGAATTCCAGCAGCTGGAAGAGAGCTGCGCTGGGTGGGTGCCGAGGGCACACAGGGGGCCAGCGCTGCGTGCTGGGCCCTGCTGCCTGGTGCCCAGCTCTACCCAGGGCTCCTCCTGCTGCCTCCTGGGTGAAGCTCGTCTTTCACTCATCCATGTAGACGGAGGCCTGGGGAGCAGCAGGATCCTGCTAGGCCAGGGACACGGTGGCCCAGAGGGTGGCAGAGGGACTCACGTGGCTGGCAAAGGTCCACAGAGGACCTGGGAACGCAGGGCATCCAGGGAGCGCGGACGTCAAAGGCAGGGAGGGATGTGAAGACCGAGAAGCAAGGGCCCAAACAAGAAGGACCGGGTTTCGGCCCACTGGGGCCCAGAGAGCATGATGGAGCAGGAGGGTCTCGTGACAGGCGGGGACAGCGTGGAGGAGGGCAGGACAGCCGGGGTGGAGGGTGGTGTGGGAAGCAGTGTGGACAGGCGGATGCCTGGCACGCTCCACACCATAGTCCCCTGAGAGTCCGTTCCTGCTCGGTGGCCCTGGAGTCCTTAGGTGGCCAAGGCAGAAGCCACTAAGGCCCGGGGCCTGTGGGTGGTCCGCGGACACTGGGTGGGGGCCTCCTGTGCTCCAGGGCCCTCCTCCCTCAGGAGCCAAGGGCGTCTCCCGGAGGGCCCTGCCCGACGCTGGGGGAAGCTGCGTCACGGGCCGCCAGGGCCCCGTCCCGAGGCCGGCAGGGGTGGGGGTGGGGGCTGGAACCCACCATGACACCTGCATGGCATTCATGTGACGGCACCGCGGCGCGGCCTGCAGGTGCGGGGGTAGCGACCGCGGCGGGCTCAGCCTCGCTCCTGCTTGCCTGTCTCCTTTGTCACCTCGGACTCGGGGTCAGACACCACTTGGCCCTGCGTGTGGACCTGACCATCCATCCACGTGCGTCTGTGATGTGGGGCGTGGCCTGCGTTGCCCCTTCGGGACTGGGGACGCCGGGACAGGAGCGCCTAACGGGCTGGCAGACACTCTGGAATCTCTGTCCAGACCCCCAGGGTGACGCCCATAAGCCTCCGCTCGCATCCCACGCCCACAGTCGCGTGGGCCCAGGGAAACCAGGCCTGCGCTCCCCAGCACCGCGAGCGGAGCTGTGTGGGGAGTCGGCAGAGGGCCTGGAGGGAACTCTGCACCCCAGGAGCCTCCTCCTGCCTCCACTGTGCCCGGTACAAACGCTGCAGCCTGCAGCGGCCACGTCCCCTTCCGGCCCGTCCGCGGCCCCGGCTCCTCCTGCAACAGCTGCCTCACCCTGAACTGCTGGGCCTGCAGCTCTCCCTCCGGGGCTCAGGGGCCGGCGCTGCGGCTTGGGCAGCACCTCCGCCTGGCTCGGTGCCCGGGCGTAGGAAGGCAAGGGGGCAGGCTCCGAAAAGACCTGGCATGGTGTTTTCTGGGGAGCCCTGGCTGCCCACGGGCCCGAGCGTCCCCGTAACCAGCTCAGCCCCACCAGCCGGGCTCCCAAGGCGGCCCCGTCCCGTCCTCCGGGGCACCGACCTCCTCTGTGTCCCTGGACGGAGTGCTCCCTGCCGCGGCCTTCCTTCCCAAGCCGCGGTCTCGCCGGAACGGGCCGCGCTCCCCCACAGCCTGCCCAGCGTCCCTGCCCGAGTGTGGGCGGGACGTACCGCCCACGGGCCCTCAGCCAGCCCGGCGGTGGGGCCGCAGCCAAGCAGGCCGCTCGCTGGGGACGGGAGCCCAAGCCCGCCCCGTCTCTGCGGTGACCCAGCAGGTGACCTCCTCCCTACGCTCACTTCCTGCCTCTAACTGGGGGTCTCAAGGCTGTGGTGACCCCCAGAGCCCCTCCCTGGCCCTCGAGCGGAGTGTAGGGAAGCAGCAGTGTGGCCGCCACGCTGAGGCTGCTGGGAGCTCATCCTGGCAGGGACAGGCCTCGTCCTCTTGGCCGCTAGGACTGGTCCCACACCCCCAAATCCTGCCCCCCAGCTCTCTCACTGTGTGGGGCCCGGGGTGGGATTCCTGCTTCCGTGACTGCTAGGCTCTGGCCCAGAGAGGGACCCAGCACCCCTCAAGCCACACGGTGAAGCGAACCGGGAGGGGTTGACCAGATGACCGCGCCAGCCGGGCATTTGCCCACTGCAGGCAGAAGTGGGTCCCCAGAGGAGAGCCGGGAAGGCGAGAACCTCTGATGCCCACCACCGCCACCGGGGGACGGGAGGCAGCGCCACGGCAACCAGTCACTGTGCTTTCTGTACCGTCTGACTTGTAATCGGCTTGTCCAACCACTGCCCTGACTGCGCGTGGACTATGCACGCAGCCCTGGCGAGAGCCCAGAGCCACCCGGTCCCAGCGCTGCCCTGGACGGCTCGGGGCCCAGGAAGCCCGGACACAGGGCGGGGGTGGTCCTGGCTACGCGCCCTCCTCGCGGGGACCGGGGCAGATGTCCCAGACTCGGGCTGCTGGGCGCCGATGCCATCCTCGGTCCCTGGCGGAGGGGAGAGAGGCCACCTTTAGTCCACGATACCCACCTTGCCCGGGGGCAGGCTGCCTGGCAGTGTGGGGTCCTGGGTGGGGCAGGAGAGGCCGCGTGGGTCCTGTTTCTGTGCTGCAGCCCGGCCTGGCTGCCTGAGGGAGGCTGCGCCTGGCAGGGCGGGCAGGGAGCCGAGCTTCCTCGCCCTGAACCCTGAGGCCGGCCGCAGGGCCACCCCAAGCCAAGCGGCAGCACTGCAGCCTGGACTTCGGACGAGGGGTGGAGGCTGGCCTGGCCCGGGCAGTGTGCGGGGTGGTCACTGACCTGGGCATGTGGCACCCTGCCCGGAAAGGGACAGGAGGCCAGGCCGGCTCTCAGGGGTACAGGGCACAAGCTCTGCCCCAGGATGCCAACCACCACCCTGCCCAGCTGGGACTGCTCTCGGCACCTGTCCCTCCGCTGAGACTCAGTGTCCCCGCCCGAGAAGGCAGGCTGTCCCTTGCGATGCCAGCTTCACAGTTCTGTGATTTCCCTGAGGATTAACTCTCCCTCCTGCCCTCTCCCTCTCTCTGACTTTATGGAGTATGTGGGCATTGTGGCTGGCTTACTTTTGGGGCTGACAGGTGCCTCCAGACCCCAAGTCCATGAAGGACCATGCTCGACTCACCCCTCAGCACTCACGGCCGCGCCCCTCTGGCCTGACTGGCCTCCCTCAGTCCCCAGCTGCTGCCCTTCCAGGGCACCGAGGCTGACCACAGGCTGTCCTCTGCCAGGCAGAAGTCCGGGGCAGCTCCAGATGGCGGGGCCTCCTCCGAGCCCCACAGACAGGAAGATCTCATCTCCTACCGAAGCAGGCCCAGCCCAGGCGAGTCTGGACCGTTCCCAGCAAGTGCCCCCTTCTGCCCTGGGCCTCCTGAGTTGCCTGCCCCTGGGTATGGCGGGTGTGAAGATGGCACGGAAGCCCAGATGCAGTGGCTCCTCTCCTGGGCGCCATGCCCTCACACCTCGTCCCTGCCACGCTTCGCGTGTGGAAGCGTTGCTCCTGCCCTGAGCTGCGCCCTCAGCTCTGCAGTGCACACTTAGACTGGGCACCCCTGTCTCGCGGGCCGCAGTCCCCACCTTGGCCCTGGCCTCTCTGCACGTCCCACTGGCCCTGGGGACTCTGCCTTCCCAGCTGCTGACCAGGCCCCTGGATCCCCTCTCAGCGCAGCCCCACAGCACCCACACCCAGCCTGTGCTGGGCAGGCAGGAAACTGGGTGCATGTAGGCTCTGGGGGCTGCAATACCCACCAGTTGCCAGGCAGGGGCAGCAACACCCAGGGATTCCCCAGGCCGCCTGCCAGGCGGGAGGCAGGGCCATGGCGGAAAACACCGCCCCCGGTGGCCACGGGTGAGTACTGCACTCTACAGAGCAAGGCGGGGTGAGGGACCAGGCCCTCAGACAGCCAGGCTGCTCTCTGGAACCCGCGGCGCAGCTGTCCCGCCCGCTGCGGCCCACAAAGTCCCGCCCTCAGGCAGGACAGAAGAAAGGGCAGACCTGGGAGAGAAGAGCACAGGGACCCCGCGCAGGGAGCAGAGCGCATGTGCCCAGCTGCTGCCCCTGCAGGTTCAGAAGGCGGTTGGGAACCCGTCCTTTATGCTGTTGTCCCAACAGGCTTTGCTCTGGGTTTTTGGTTGCTGTTTGGTTTTTCTGAGACAGAGTTGCACCGTGTAGTTCAGGCTGGCCTCAAACTCATGGCAATCCTCCTGCCTCAGCCTCCTGAGCACTCGGGTTACAGGTGTGCAGCTCTACGCCTGGCTTGCTGTGTGTATTTTGAGGCTGTGTGCTAAGGTACAGGAAGGTCCCTAAGGCTTTGGTGTCCCTGGTTATCACTAACAATGAGCCTCTCTCTCAGCAGCTGCGTGCAGCGGTCTCACCACCTGCCTTGGCACACTGGCCGATTTCCGTGCTGCCACCTTCCTCGGTGCAGCTGAACTGATGCGGAGCGGGAAGCTGCCGACACCGCCGACCCCGTGCTGCGTCCCGAGCAGGCTCCCAGCGCCGCCTTCGCGCCTCACAGTCCTCCTGCCCCGAGCTCTGGTCGCTTCCTTCCGCCTGGCCTGGCATCTCCTTTCCAGCCTCCAAGCTCAGGATTTCTGGGACACGACGTCTCCATCACGGCCAGCGCATGCCGTGTGACAAGCGTGTGACACACAGCTGTGGTCACCGGTGCTGACGACTGTCCCTGAAGGGGAAGGCAGAGCCGAAGCCCCGCAGCCTGCGGCCCAGCCGGTCTCCCTCTTGGGACCACGCTGCCAGATGCTGAAGCTGGGCGGCCGCCGTGCGCAGGGGAGAGATGCGGGCACAGCGGGGCAGTCAGCGTCCTGTCCCCGCCACGGGGTTGGGGGAAATGCAATCCATCCCTGCCAACCTGGGGGTGGCTCTTCCGGGTGGTTTCCCACCCAGCCAGGGTGCGGGCTGCCTGGCACGCAAACAGGGGTCACACGCACAGGTGTCAGCCTGCGTCCCCTGCCTTCTCCGCATGAATTAAAGACCCTCAAGGCACACCGCGAGGAGACCAGCCGCCTCTCTGCCAGGCACAGCCACGGAGCATCAGCTCCTCCTGTGCCCACGCAACCTGTGCCCGACCTCCTCTGCAGCCAGCGGGGCCGTCTGGCTCGTGATGGCCAGCAAGAGGTGCTGGGACGCAGGGGCGTCCTTAGGGCGGGGCCAGCCCTCTGCAGGGCCCGGGCTGGGAGCCTCAGCTTGGCTATGCGCTGAACTTGCCAAGTGCAGAGGCCACACAGCCGCACACAAGAAGGCCCTGGGCCCTGGCACCACAGAGGACGGTGCCACCCCTGGGCACTGGGAATCACGCCAGGGTTTCTCCCATCTGGCTGTCCCCACTGGGACTCATGAGCTCGGAGGCAGGGCTCACAGCGGACTCGCTGTCTGGAGGTGGGGCTGGGAGGGAGGCGATCATGGGTGTGCGGCCTGCAGGGCTCGTCTCTACCCGGGCACCTGTCTTCCACGCAGGCCCTTCCACTGTGGCTTCCTGCCCTGCAGCAGCTGACCACAGGCTAAAACCCTGGGCCAAAATGAAGCTCTGCTTTGAGCTGCAGGTGCTGGGTATTTTGTCCTCGGGGCAAGGAAGTGTCTGAGACAGCAGCAGTCACTCTCGTCTGACCGGCAGCCGGTGACGCTGACCAGCCCTAGCAGAGCTGCACGGCTGTGTGCACGTGCAAGTTTTCTGAGGAAAAAGTAGGGACTCGGAATTTAATCATCAAGACAAATGCATGCACACGTGTGACCAGGGACAAGAGCCTGAGTCCAACCCACAGACACAGTCGGATCTTGTCACGAGAAGGCCCGCTGGCCTACTGTGCGGCAGGGCCCGGCCACAGCGAGACAGTGCAACAAGAGGGTGGTGTCAGAGCCCTGTGATCTGTGCACATTTAGTATCTTTGTGATTTTCCACTTGGAAAAATTCCCTTCTAAGTGGATAATTTGAAAATGCTTAACAGAGACTAAAACTTTTGTTCGAGGGATAAATACTTTGTTCTAACTTGGAAGGGTGAACAGGAAGCAAGGCTTACCCAGGGCTTCTTCCTTCCACAGCACATGCTGTCAAGGGCAGAGCCGGCAGTACTGTGTTCTACAAGTTTTGATAGGATTTATATCATTTATTTAAAATTTAAAAATGATTTTGAACTGTTTTATCATCCCTTTTTTTTTTTTTTGAGACAAGGTCTCACTTTGTAGTTCAGGCTGGCCCTGAGCTCACTATGGAGCCCAGGCAAGCCTCGAACTCAGTAATCCTCCTGCCTCTGCCTCCCAAGTGCTGGGATGACAGGCTTGAGCCACCACGCCTAGCACTGTGGCGTGTGGTACTGATTGCCAGTAGACGTGAGTCACCACACCCAGTATGTGGTTACTGGGGATTGAACCAGAGACCTTGTATTTGCCAGCCAGGCGCCGGAACCATTGAGCTAAATCTCCAGCCACCTTTATCGTTTTTTTGATAACCAAGCATTTGGATTATTACCAAGTATTTCTCAATTTGCAAATGTACGGAGATTTTTCTGTGTAATTTTTATTACTGGTTTCTGGTTCATGGTGGTGAAGTTACATAGTTAATTTATATGGAAACTCAAGTCTTGCCCTGTGACCAACAGGAAGGTGTGTCAGGTGAGGGTGGAGCACTGGTTACACGTGTCCACTGTGCTCCCCTCACCTCATCACCTCACTAATTACGTCTTCTTTTTGTGGTGCTCAGGGTCAAATCTGGGCCCTTTACACTGAGCTTTATCCCAAACTCATCTTGATCTTTTACAGTCTGAGACAGTGTCTCACCAAGTTGCCCAGGCTGAGCTTGGACCTGTGATCCTCCTGTCTCAGCCTCCCAAAGTTAACTATGTAATTTCACCACCATGAATCACAAACCAATAATAAAAATTACACAGAAAAATCTCTGTACATTTGCAAATTGAGAAATACCTGGTAATAATCCAAATACTTGGTTATCAAAAAAAATGATATCCATTTACCTCTCTGAATTTGGGAGGTTTATGTCATTCTTAAATAAGCTGTTGGGTACAGTGATGCATGGCTGTCATCCCAGCACTCGGGACGCTGAGGCAGAAGGATCGCTGTGAGCTCAAGGCCAGCCTGGGCTACACAGTGAGTCCAAGATCAACTTAAATTATGCAGTGAGACCCTGTCTCAAAAAACAAACAAAACAAAAATAAGCCTCCCGTCCCTTTCTTTTTCTGTCCATGCTGCATATCTTGGTTTGCCCGACGGTGTCCGCTCCCTTCAATCATTTTCATTATTCCTCTTTCTTGTCCCCTTCAGTGAGTGACTTTAAATAATGTCTCAAGATTGCTGGTTCCTTCCGCTTGTTGAAGTCTGTGGCCAGAGCTCTCCTTTCTCACCCTGGTCCCTGCGTCCTCACAAATTGTGTGCGGTTCTTTCCAGAGGCCGTCAAGTCTCTGCATTTCTCCTTTGCCCAGGCACCATGTTCCTGACTTTGCTCGTCTACCTGTGCTCTCACAGGAAGAGCCCCCGAGGACGCAGCGAGCCGGTGCCCCTGAAGGAGGGAGGCCTCGGGAACCAGCACAGTGGAATCGCAACCTCAGGCTTTGACCTCCAGGTCCAGGAGGAGACTGAGTCTGGTGGCCGGGGTCCGGGAGGCACAGCCATTCGGGGGCCCTGTCCCGAGGGAGGTGTTCAGCCACCAGCTGTCCGGGTAGGCAGGTGCAAGGCTGCAGACGGAAGCCAGGGAGCAGGTGAGGAGGGAAATGTTGGCAGAGGGATACGCTGGGGGTCGGACGTGGCCCCCACCTCTAGAGTGGCTTCGGGTTGCAATGCCAGCAGCCTCCTTCCTGGGCCATGTGGAGAGCTTCCTGCCCAGGGCACCAGGGTGGGGTCTGGCAACCTGACCCAGGCCTTGGGGGAGGGGCACAGGTACCCCAACCTCAGCACCCACCTTGCCTGAGGCAAGAGTGCACATCCATGGAACCTCGTGTCTTGTTTGGGCCTCAAACCCATCTGTGAGCCAGGCCTGCACGCCCACTCCCATGGCCCACCCTCCCTCACTGATGGGACCCTGTTCTCCAGGATGCCCCAAGCCCTGCAGAGACCCTGTATTTCCCAGCCCCACAGCAGTCAGGAATGACCGCGAACAAGCACTGGGCACAGAGCCACAGAAGACCCCTGTTTCCTTCCATGGACTCACAGGCAGGAGCTCCTGCAGCCATGTTGGACCACGAGGCAAGGGTGAGGGTGGGAGGGGGAGGGGAGTGTAGGGCCCATGGAGAGCTCTGGCCTGGAGCTGGGCGGACCCTTTGGGGTCAGGGGAAGAAACATCGCATCCTGCACCTGAGGCACAAAATGTCCATCGTTCCAGCAGAAAAGAACATAGGTTTATTTGGAGTAAAAACCGTGGTCTGAAAAAACCCATTGGCAAATGTACAGTTTGTGTTTCACTTGGGGTCACGGCGGCGGACCCCAGATCCCTGACTCGCATGCAAGGGCCCGGAACGTTCACAGCTGGTCCGGGCCCCGGCCCTCGGGCTCCCGCCTCCTGCCGGCGCCTGTGCATCCCGGCCTCCCACCACCCTGCTCGGTACAGTGCAAAAACAAAGCCAAACCAAACACAAAAGTCAAAACAAACACAGAACAAAACATTCACAAAACCCAGGCTCGGGCCTCGTTCCTCAGTGTCCTCCACTGCAGTGAAGAGGGGTCACCACGGCACGGACGCCCACGGCTGACCCTGCGACCCACCTCCCTTCTCACTCAGAAGGAGCACGGGACGGGGGTGGGGGTCGGGGGTCATCTCAACCCTTTCCCTTTAAAAAAACCAAATGGCCCAAACAAAACACAAGGAAACCAAAAGCCACGAGAAAGTCCCTACGGGTGAGCCAGTGGGGGCCACACTCTCCCTGCTGTCCTGGGCCCCACATTCCTCTCCCCACCCCCTCCCGGCTCCCCGTCCTCCCCACCCCACCCACATCCTCCCACAGAGGCCACATGCCTGACGGAGGCACCCTCGGGCCAGTGTAGTTTGCAGACAGGGCAAACGCCACAGCCTGGCGTCGCCTGGGGCTGTGCAGCTGACCAAGGACACGGCCGGACAGAAGCCCACCTGGCCCCAGAAGTTTTGTCTGGGCCTGAGAGGAAACAGAGTCACAGGGTTTTATGAAGCCTCAGGGCAGAGAAGAGGGTGTGGTCAAGCCAGCAGGCGGTCCCTTGAGGACCTGGGAGAGGTAACAGGGGTACAGCCACCCCAAGGGCACTTATTTCTGGTTCGCACGGCCCAAGCGGGAGCCACAGGGGCCCTTGGAGGGAGACCGGCCACGGATGAGACGTGATCTCTTGCAAAGGCTGGCAGACCCCCGGGAGCCCTGTGCGGGGCATAGCAGAGGACAAGGGTGGGCAGCGGGCCACGGTTACAGGACGCCCGTGCCTCTCTGGGTCTACAAAAGGCGTGTCGCCAGGCAGCAGGCTCAGGGGAGGCCCTGGCAAGGCCAAAAACAGTACCATCGACTGGGGGCAGGGGCGGCAAGGTCCTCGGCCCTTGGGCCCCTCCAGAGAGCCTGGCCACTGTGGGGCCGCGGGCCCTGAGTGGTGGGGAGATCGGGGAGCCTGCAGCCCTCGGGAGACCCCACAAGCTCCCTCCCCTGCCCCCAGCACAGCAGGTGGGGCGGGACCTCGGCAAACAGCCCGCCTCTGGTTCCCGCTGCTCCCCTCAGCTGGGAGCCCAAGAGCAGCAGAGAAAGGGGCCAAACAGACAGGCCGGGGTGCCCCCCGATGTCCCCAGCCCCCGACACAACTCCTGCTGTTTAATCCTGGGCACCTGGGCGCTGTCCCCTCCAGAGGGGCGCGTGATGGGCCTGCCCTCCGCTGCCACCCGGGGCCCGGTCTGTTGTGTGGCTGGTGCCGGCCACCGCTCCACACTGGACAGGGCCGGCCCAGGCCCCTCTATGTACAGCAGCGCCCACAGCAGGCCACCAGGGGCAAGGGGCCGGGAAACAGTCCGGGACGAGGATTCCAAGCACCTCCCCACTCCTACAGGCTGCCGACGATGACAGTGACGGAGGGTGGCCTGGTGGGCGTCTCCCCGGGAGTCACGGAGGAGCCAGAGGCGGACTTCAGGGCTGGGGACAGTTCTGAGAAAGTCCCCCGTGGTCACTGGACGCCCTCCTCTTCCACGTACGTCGAGGGAAACCAGCCAATCTGAAAGAGACGGCAAGATGAGGCCTGGTGGCTGCTGGGACAGCAGGGTGGGGACAGACGAAGAGCCCTTCACAGGACGGGCCCCCGGGGGAGGCCTGAAAGTCTGGCGGAGCTGGAAACACCCATCCTGGACCGGTCAGGACGATCTGACAGCCGGGAAGGAATCCGAGCCTCGGGAAAGTACACAACCCGGCGCTCCCGGGCTCAGCACGGTGCGTGAGCTGGTGACGTCACAAGACAGACAGAAGCAGAGCACGGCCCTGAAGCCACCCAGGGGGCTGAGCGGTGCCGAGCGCCCGGGGAAACCCTGGGACTGAAGACAGCAAAACAGAAGCCGAGGCCTGACAGGCATGACGGAGGCGGGTCACAGTGACCAGGCGGACAGCGGAGAGCGGAGAGGGACATGGGCACAGGAAACCTGATGCCCACGAGAACGTGGCGCAGACCTGACCCGGCTGCTCTGAAGGGAGCACTCAGGGGTAACGGTTCAGGGGCTGGACGGAGGGCTGATGGACAGCCAGGGGCTGTGGCTGGTCTGTCCCTCCCCTCCAAGGGCCCAGGGAGGACACTGGAGGGGCGGAAGCTGGAGGGTCCCGGGGAGACACCACTGGATAGCAGCAGGGGTCCCAGGCGGTGGCCCTGCGTCTTTTACTCCTGAAAAATGTTGAAAGATGCTCACCATGTTTTTATTACCCCTTGTCTTGCTCTGCAAATTTCCTCCCTTTGAGGAGGCTCCACTGTGGAGCTGCAGCCCCAGCCCTTCCTATAATGTTTTATTTTGATTGATATTCTATTTTTTTTTTTTTTGAGATAGGGTCTCGCTTTGTAGTTCAGGCTGGCCCCGAGCTCACTATGTAGCCCAGGCAAGTCTCGAACTCAGCAATCCTCCTGCCTCTGCCTCCCGAGTGCTGGGATGACAGGCGTGAGCCACCACGCCCGGCTATAATGTTTTATTTTGAAACAAGGTCTCACGTGTTACAGCCCAGGCTGGCCTTGAACCTGTGTCCTCTGGCCTCAGCCTCTGGAGCAGCTGGATTATGGCCGGGCACCACTGTGCCCGACCATCATTCAGTAACTGCAGTAACTCCATAGAGGAACCCGGCAGACACCAGCTTAACCAAGTGACCGATGCCACACGTGATGTCAGGAACTGGCCTCAGACTCCTGGCAGGACACGGCGGTCTGAGGACGACACCCAGTCACGGTGCCCCCAGCAGAAACCTGTGACCCCGTCACATTTCCCACAGGCCTAAACAGACTGTGCCTGTTCCACAGGGACAACTGCACCGGCGCTTCCGAAAGCGTCCCAGTCACAGGACCGTCCTTGGTGGTCTGGTGCTGGACCCCGGAGCCCGGCTGCTCTTAAGGGAGCACTTAAGGAGTGTGCCTTCTGCGGCTCTCCCTCCCGTGAAACACACGGAGAACCAGGGCCAACGCCTGCAGGCGGTCTGGGGGGAAAGCAGGCGCGGAGGAGGGCTGTGAGTTCTCGCACTGTCTTGGAAACAGTAACCATGCTCATCTGAGCTGGTCTCTGAGCACAGAGGGCGTCTGCTGTGACCTCTCAGACAGACACGGAGGTCCGAGTGTGACCAGCCAATCCGGGGAAGGCATGCGGGACAGACAGACAAGGGCACTGGTCACCCCAAAAGCAGCAGAGGAGAAGCAAGGTCTGGCAGAGAGATGATCTGTCTGCCCCTAACGAGCCCCAGATTACATTAAACGTAAATGGGCAACACGAACCCACTAAAAGGCAAAGACTGACAGATCACATTGACTTTCAAAAAACACTCCGGTGAGGCTCATCTCAAATGCAAGGAAACAGGAAGAGAGAAACACACCATTCAAGACCCAACCCCAAGGCAAGCTGGTGTCGCTCTGAACGTGAAGCGGACTTTGCACGAACTGCCAGAGGTAAAAACGGGTATTCTGTCACAGCAGCAGGGCCCCCATGACAGCAATTAGGAGGGCTCGAGCCGAAGATTCTAAACCTAAACACGTGGAAGCTGCCGGGACGCAGTGAGGACCCAGGGCTACAGTCACTTGCAGTGCCACCAACACAGGTGCACACTGAGCGCTGTGACCGGCCGGGAGGTGCAGCCAGGATCAGGACCGGCCCTTGCTGATGGGCATCTGGGAGGAAGCTGGGCCCCAAATGGAGCCCGCAGGAGCTGATGCCATGCCCAGTGGGGGGAGCCTGGCTCCTGCGCCAAGCAATGGGTGTTTAGCAGGGAAACTGAGGCAGCCTGGCACCTGCCTGTGGGTGGCGGAGGCCTGAGCTGGCCAAGCATTTCATAACTGGTGCCACACAGAACTTCTGCACCCCCCACTGGTAGGTGCACAGACGCCCAGGTCAAAACCAGAGGAGCACTGGGCACAGTGGCCCTGGGCCCTGCAGACATGCGGAGCAGCCAGGGAGAGCAGGCTGAGCCGAGGCCCCGACCCAGGGCTGACACCCGTGGGACCTGCAGCCCGCGGGAGGCATCGGGAGCCCCACGGGCAGAGGGCGCCGGGCAGGGTGCCGCCGAGCGGCCCCAGGGCGCTCACCCGTCCGTTGGTCTCGCCCTTCCACCAGCCCTGGTCCCCGCCGATGCGGCTGTAGATCTTCACCACGTCGCCTTCCCGCAGGGAGAGCTCCCGCATGTCCCGCGCAGCGAAGTTGTACCTGGCCACCGCCGTGCCGATGACACGGGGCGTGAACACTGCAGGGAGAGGGCAGCGTCATAGGGCTGAGTGGCCTAGCCAGCCGGGGGCTTTGGGCCGAGCTGGGTCCTCCTGTGCCCGCTGCCAGGCCTGTGCCCACCCAGGAGGACACGGGGCAGAGGGGCCCAACCAGCCCTCACTGTGCTGTAGATGGAGCACATGGTGTGGTCAAGTCCTAGCACCAGGCAGCCACTTGGCGGTCAGGTGCGCTCAGGACCCCGGCGGGCTGCACTCTGACCACTACAGCCTGCGCCTCACCCACCATCCCAGGGCCCAAACCACACACAGACCCAGACCCAGCTCAGCCCGAGCCCAGGAGTGCCCGGGTGGGTGACGATGATGGTGACACAGCCACAGGAAAGCGGCTTCGGCTCTGGCGGCGGAGTGCCACACGGTCAGGCCGACCGCAACCCTGTCTTCCCCACCCCGAGTCCCCAGGCCTTCCAGCCACGCACGGAGGCATCCACGCTTCCCGCCACCAGAGGCGAAGCTCAGGCGCTATGAGGGTGACAGCAGGTGGGCAGCCTGGCCTGCCACGTCCTGGGTGCGCAGCGCCCGCCCGGCTCCCCAGCCCCCACCCCACACCATGCTGCACCACCGGGACGCCAGGCCGGGGCCCTGAGCACAGTGGTACCTGACCAGAAGGGAGCGGAAGGGCCCTGGGGGGCAAAGCGGAGGCCCTGAGGACTGAGAAAAGAGAAGTTGAAGGAAGCACAGGACGCTGCAAAGAGGTGAGAAAGAGCGTGAGACAGTGCGTGGGCAGCAAGGCGGCCGCCAGCGAGGGGGGCAGGGCCCGGGGCAGGGGTGCCGGGGAGGTGCCGAAAGGGCTTGGCCCCACTCTGCTGCTCATCCGTCTGGGGGTGGGGGCCACGAGTCACACGCCCCAAGTTCCCAGCAGCCTCACGGCCGGGGCCCGGGTTGTGGGGGACCTGGCCCCTCCTACATGCGCCAGGTCCAAGCACAGCCTCCGGTGCTGCCTCTGGGCTGGGAGCCAAAGCAGAGCAGCAGGCAGCACCCCATGCCATCCCCGTCGCACAGCACGGGCTTGGGCTGTGCTGGGGGCACTGGCTGAGGTCCGAGAGGGCAGGTGGCACAGAGGACCCAGACCCTGCCCGCCAGCAGCAGGCAGAGCGGCGGACAGGGGCGCGGCCTTACCCGGGGGACGGCTGGAGGCCCTGGGCGCGGCGCGCTCCCGGGACTTGTAGGGGTACTTGAGCGTGGTGTCCAGCTGCTTGAAGCTCTCCTTGAGCGAGTGGCTCTGGTAGTACTCCACCAGCTCCTGCGGACGCAGCGCTCAGCACCTCCCGGCCCGGCGGGAACCCCGGACTCCCCACTCCTCCCCAGCCCGGTGCAGAACTTGGCCCAGCAGCCGCACCCCTGCCCACTTCCTAGAAGAATGATCTCGAAAGACACTGAGGCTGACAGACCGTGCTGCTGTCTGCCACGCCCCACAGAGGACAGAGGCTGCGCGCCATGTCCCGCTCAGGACTCAGCTTAGCTCCAGGACAGAGGCCAGGCCGCTGTCGGCCAGGAGACGCAGACCCAGGAAGGCACAGGCTGGCCACCCAAAGGGTCCTGGGACCCTGCAGTATGATCAGGTGTTTGCTTTCGACAGGTACGAGCCACACCCACTGTGCCGACCTCGTATCTAGAGGGGGCTACAGACACTTCCTGTCTGACTGTCCCAGCCTGAGAACCTGAACCCGTGCCACGTGGGGTGTGGGAGAGAAGGGACCCGTCGGCTCTGAAGCCACTCAAGGGGGACCCGACCACGCCTGGCAGGCCAGCCGCACAGAGGGGAGCTGGGGAGGGCACTGCCGCAGGGCAGGCTGTGGTGACGCGGTGGCCAGGCAGCGTCCTCTCCTGCTGCCCAGCACGGGCACCAGCCAGCACAGGCTCCCGCTGTGACATGGCCTCCATGTCCCCAGGGGCTCTGCGCATCACTTCCGCGCTGGGAGGGCACAGTTCCTGGCCGGGTGCGCGGTGGCCAGACGCACCGAGAGGCTCTCGAACTTCTTGGCTTCTGTGATGTGGACCCAGCTGTCCTTCTCCACCACCTTGATGTGCTTTACCTCGTCGCTGAACCTGGACAAGGACCGGGCCCTGCAATTGTCGCGTGAGGGCCACTCGGCCCCTCGGTACCCGCCCCTCTGTGCCCACCCATCCAACATGCTCACCGGGGCTCGTCCACCCCTGTGCCACTCTTTTGAAGCCCTGTTGCTGGGGCGGCCACGCTTTGGGTGCCCGGGGGCAGAGGGCACAGGGCAGAGGGCAGAGCACACGTGGGGATGGGAGGCCGTGGGTGCCCCAGTCCCGTGTCCACAGAAACCGCCCCCCTGAGGCTTCTGTCATCCGCTAACCCCAGGGCCAGCCCGGACCACCTCGCAGGACCAGCTGCCAGCAGACCCGAGGGGTCTGGCCCTGGGCACTGCCACGCTGGGGTCCGGGCCCGCTGAGTCACGGCAGCCCCAGGGCTGGCACTCACTTGATGCTGATGGCAAAGCGCTCAGCCTCCGCAGGCCGCTCCCGCACCAGGTAGGTGCCGCTGGCGTGGCCCTTGAGCAGGCTGTCCGCCTGCTGCCGCTCCATGCTGCCCGCAAACCTAGGTCGGGGTGGGCGCTGTAACCAGTGCTGGGCCACATCCTCCGTGCCCGCCGCAGGGCCGCGCCCGCACTGCAGCCCGACGGGGCAGCAGGAGTTGGCAGCGAACACGCACCCCCCTTCTTTATGGGATTTAAAAAGCAGCACTGGCTGGGTGTTGCAGCCCACGCCTGTGGGCCCAGCCCCGGGAGGCTGAGGCAGGAGATGGCTGCGGGCTCCAAGCCAGCCTGGGCCCCACGGTCACTCAGGCCAGTCTAACTAGGTAGGGAGACCCTGTGTCAGAAAACCAGCACGGGGAAGAGGCAGCACGCGTGAGGCTGCTCGCACGCTGGGGTGCACGGCAGGGCTGCGAGCGTCAGCTGGTTCCCAGAGACTCCACCGGGACGCTGCGTCCCCAGGGCTCCCAGGACGGGGCAGGACCTGGGCACACGCGTCACTGAGGCGGAACCACCGTAAAGATCTAAGTCTCTTTGACACCTCCATGGAGGAATGCCCCAGGATCGACCGCTGGCCACCGGCAGCACGAGGACCACCGAGCCGCAGGGACCCGTGGGTCTCGCAGAGAGAAGCGCATGCAGCCGGCTCCAGGGTGGAGCAGGGTAGCCGGGGCTGCGGGGCTCATCGTGGCACAGCCCGGAGGTCCGGGCCGGCTTCTGGACAAGCCCCAGGTTGAAATACAAAGCGCGGCTTCCTCAGCAGGGGTGGCCGGGGCTGCTCACGGGCTCTCAGGGCCACGCTGCCGGACACCCAGGCCACAGAATGCCACACCCACGCCCCACTCACCAGGGGTAGGCGGTGTAGTCGATCTCTCGGGAGAGCGGCCGGCTGATGGGTGGCTGGGGGCAGAGCACAAGGTTTCAGCGTCCCCGGGGCCTCCACGGGGCAGCATGGGGTGGGCTGTGCCCTGAGCAGCAGGCCGGGATGTGTGGACCTCGCCCAGCACCGAGGGGCTGTGGAGTTCCTAAGACACGGTGCGGGGGCTCCCCACTGTGCCACCACTGGGGAGGACTGAGCAAGGTGGGTACGAAGGGTCGGGTGCAGACCCACCATGGGTGGTGCTCAGCCTCTCTGGGCAGTGGGCTCCCCAGGTCTGCCCCTGAAGAGCCTGCCTGGCCCCTGACCAGCCCCACGACCCAATCACACACTCGCCAGAAACAGGCGGGGAGGGGGACCCCGGTGTCAGCGAGCTGGTGACGCCGTCTCTTTGTGGCCTGGTCCACTCCACGAGCCCCATGCGCTGACACTCTCCCCCTCACACAGTGGACAGGAGGGCAGGCGGGGCCACCCCACCAGGGGCTTCTGGCGGCCTCTCGGGGGTCAGATTATTTGGGCCTGCCTGCTCACTGCCCCTCTGGCTCTGTCCCCTCCAGTGCCACAGATGCTGCCACTCAGCTTTTCTTCCAAATTGCATGAGTCCAGCCTTGGCTCCTGCACAGGGGCTTCCACCTCCCGGAGCCTGGGCACTGTGGGACACCCACCCCGGCACACCCACTCTCCAGAGCCCCCAGGCCAGGTGGGGCAGAGGACAGCACCCTGCCTGTGTGAGCCCGGTTGGGATGAGCTGGGTGTATGCAGAAGGCCCAGCGCTGGTGCCCGCTGGGGATGCATCCGGGAGAGGGCTCACCCTTCCATCCACCGGGCAGGGCTTCACCGATGAGCTGGGAAAGTACCCGGACTTCCTGGTCTGCACCAGCCGCCCCTGGAGAAAGAGATGCTGCTCTTTTAGGGGTGCTTGGCTATGCAGATCCTGTTCTGATGTAAGTGTCCTCCCCACACGACGGGCCCCATCATGGGCCAGCAAGAGCGAGGGGTGGCCCCACTTTCCAGGGAGAACTCAGCCCCCAGGACCAGGTCACAGCTGGGGGAGGGGAGCCAGCAGAGCTCCGCCCCCGCCAGTCTGCGCGTCTGGTTCCAGCGGCCATCATCAGGCACACACAGACGGTGACCAGAGGACCAGGGCACGTGGCAGGCCCTGCTGGTACTGCTGCGGCTCAGGGTGTGGGAGATGCCCAGGGGCAGGACCCACATGGAACCAAGTGGCGACTTCCTGGCTTGGGACTGTGGACCACGTGACATGCATGTTCTGGGCCCCCACCTGCCCCCCTACCAAGACAGGACCTGGGGGGCGGGAGCCGGGTGCCGGGCCGGGGGCAAAGGTGGGGGTCCCAGGAGGGGTCTGACTAGCTTGCGGAGGTGGGAAGGACTCAGTGGGGCCTGGACTGCCATGCTCAGCCCGGCTCTGTGCCCAGGGATGGAGGGCAGTGGGCACCCACCTCCCACCACTGCGACTCGGGGTCACCCCGCAGCAGCTCAATCACATCACCCGTCTGGAAGGTGAGCACAGGCTTGACCGGCGGCGCAGGGTTTCCATGGTAGTTCTGCACGGCCACCATCTTGGGACCTAGGGACAGCAGGAGGCTTCGGCTCACGGGACCTGGGGCAGCTGCCCGCCCAGCCCAAGCTCAGCCCCCAGACTTTCTCTGTTCGGGGAGCTCCCCGGGGTTCGTTGACAGCCCACAGCCAGTCCCCAGACATCTTTTTGACAAGTACTCTCAGTAAATTATTGTGGTGAGCAGCAGCTTAGTCGCTGGTGGGGACAAACTGTGGGGACAGCTGGCCCAGGTCCGGGTGTGCACACGTAGACGCTGCACTCTCGGGGGGTGGGGTCCCTACTGGACAGGTGACCGGGGCAGGTGGCCTGGGGACTTGGCAAAGGGCCCTCAGAAGCCAAATGGGGTGCTGGCTGAGCCCCCACAGAATGTGCGGCTGCTCCTAGGGAGCCCTGCTCCGACCCCGCCACACACTGAGCTGCTCAGGACACGGGAGCCGAGTGAACTCTCAAACCCACGGTCTCCACCTCACAGCCCGGCAGCAGGTGACATTTCGACTGAGATCTCCATGGGTTCCGATGCCTCAGACCTCTGGGGGGGAGGCCGGGACCCAGAACAACGACACAGGATGCTGAGATTCCTCTTGGTGTCTCTCCCGGGAAAGGACCGGGACCCTCTGCAGCTGCCCAGTCAGAGCCTTAGCTGCCCCCAAGAGGCGGAGGGGGCAGGGGACAAAGCAGCCCCGCCGCGCCCAGGCACAGAGGGTCTGGTCCAGCACTCACCTGGCCCTGCTCCAGAGGTGTCCTGCAGACAAGCGCAGATGAGAGCAATGAGGGAGGGCCCGCCCCTGCCCACACCGGCCCACACCCACGCAAGGCCAAGGCAGGGAGGGTGGAAGGAACCGTGCCGGGCACTTCCTCCTCAGGACGACACCCTCCCACTTCCTGCCGCTGTTCCTCCTGCAGGAAGCCCACCCTGACCGCCCCGGGCCAGGGTCACAGTCTCGTCCGGATTGTGCCCTGCCAAGGAGGGCTAAGTACTGTGTGATGGGACATCGCTGTGCCCTCTGAGGCCTGGTATGCACCTCTCAGTGCCAGCTCATTTGCCCAGACCCCACAGCTCAAGGGAGGTACAGTCTGTGTCCAGCAGTGACCGCGCCCCTTGTCAGCCTAACAGAGGGCTGTGTGCCGGGCAGGGGACTTGGGGACTGGGAGACTGTGGATCACAGAGCGAGCCCTGGGCAGCAGGGGCTGGGACAGGATCACAGCTCCCGGGGTGGCCAGGCCGTGCACAGGGCCCTGTGCTAGTGCTGTCCAGAAAGGGAAATGCAGCCCCTTCCGCTCGACGGGCTGGTGGCTCAGGAGGAGTGGGGCACTCACCAGGTCCGCGGGAGAAGCTGCAAAGAAAGAGGACAGGGTCAGGCGGAAGCTGCCCTTTCAGACATGGGTTACGGGCATGCGACAGCTGTGACGAGACCGCCTCTGAGCGCTTGGACAGCGGCCACCAGTGCTGGACACAGGGCTCCCGTGGCCTCGGACCGGGCATCGGACCGTGGGCAGGAGCCCAGGCAGACTTTCTGGGTGCCAGCTGCCGATCACTGGTGGTGCTGGTGCGGGCTCTGGGCACCTGACGAGGAAGTGTGGGTGACCGTGCCCTGACGTGGTGTTCCCTCAGGTGGTACCAGGTGCCACTGTGCTTGAGGACAAGGGGCTGCGAGATCCACCAGCCACCTGCCGAGCACAGCCGCCTCCACAGACCCCGGGCACAGCTGAGGCTCAGCGAGTTGGCAGCACGGGCTTCACCCGGGAGGGTGAAGGAGGCCCCCGGAGAGCCGCCTCGTCCCGGGGCAGCGCAGCTGGCGCCACCCTGAGGTGGAGGCTGCTCAGAGCTGCGGATCTGAGCTCCTGAGGGGAGGCAGCCTGCGCATCCTTCCTGGGGAAGGCGAGGGCCGGGCATGGACAGCACGGACGAGAGGACACAGAAATGGGGTCACGGGTCCCTTAAAATGTCAGTGCCACTTGTGATGACCTGGGGAAATACAAGCGCCAACTCTGGCTCTGACAGAGCTGAGGCCGCCCGTGTGGCAGGGCCCGGAGCGGAGTGTGGCACGGGCGGCTGCACTTCAGGGACAGAGGGATCCCGCGGCACCGGGTGGCACTGCCTGGGGCGTGGCTGCTTTCCCCTTGTGTAACCCTTTGCAGCCCCCAACTTTCCCGCATAAAATAAGCATCTGTCAGAAGATGATTTACTAAGAAAAGAAAATTTGAAGTAGATGGAAACACCGCTTTGGTTACTTCTAGGTGAGGTCACGGATCATCGTTTTCTCTTCCTCCAGATTTTTGACAATTAATTATGTTGCTTTTAAAACTGGAGCTTTTAAAAGACAAAGGAGCTGCAGGGAGATGTTGCCCAGCGTGAGACACACACGGCCACAAGAGGTCAGTGCTGCTGGCACCGTGGAAGAGCCCATCACGGCCAGACGTGGGGCGCGGCAGCCACCACCACCAGCTTGGGGTCTCCGGGCGACAAGGACGCCGGCTGACTCGTCTTGCCGACCAGTGTGAAAAAGTGCATGCTCAGTGCAGAGTGGGACACAGTACCCCGGGGGGCACGGAACTAGGTTGGGTACTCAGAGCTCGGGGAGTGGGGCCTGGCACTCAGCAGCTGCCCGACCCGATGGGCTGTCCCTGGGGCCGTCAGAAGGGAGCCCCAGGCTGGGCGGCTCAGGATAGCCCACAGCGCGTGTGGCCCTGACTGGCTGCAGACACACACAAAGCCCTGGGTGCTGCTCTGGGACAGAGGTGCCCGGGGTTCACATGCCAGCTACTCACTGATCTTGCAGGGAGGCATCACCTCCAGGCACTCCTTGTGGGCCCCGACGCCACACCTGGTACACAGGTAGCCCTGGTAGAAGGTGCCCCTGCAGGGGAGAGTGGGGTGATGCCAAGCTACACTGGCTCCTCCCACCCGGCCCAGGAGGGTGGCTGTCCATCCCCCCTTAGGCGTGACCACAGACTCCTGAAGCTGAGCCTGGCGCCTGCTGCCTTCCGCTGCCCCACCCCCACGCCATCCCTGGACACTCCTCTGACTGGACCCGAGGGTCCTGGCCCCAGGCTGGGTCTGATTCATGGGTGACCCCCAGTTGCTTGGGGCCTTGCACAGGCCACAGCAGGAGGCTGGAGCCCTGGGCACTGGGGCAAACGGGGCGCAGGGACTGGCGCAGCAGGCGCACCGGAGGAACATCCTGCACGCCTTGCAGCTGGTGGTCTTGTCGAACGTGTACATCTGGAAGCTGTGGTGGTTGGCGTTGGCTTTGTCTGGCTTGATGTTGGACCTGGAGGGAGAGGGCAGGCACCGCACTTGTGTGGCACAGGGACCCGGGCCTGGCTGTGTAGTGCGGGGACCCGGACTCCTCTCCCGGCTCGCCCAGGCCCAGGCAGGCTGCAGGAAGAGCAGGGCTGCAGCAGCCTGGAAGTGGCAGAAGAGAACCTGCAGGTGGGGCTCCTACGCGCCCCACAGGGTTCACGACGGGTGCTGCCAGTCTGTCAAACCTACCAAACACGCCCAGCTGTCCTCTGCCCAGTGTGTCTGCACCGGGCACCCCAATCTCAACCACCACCGAGAGGTCAGCGGCTGTCAGCCAGCCGTGGGAGAAGCCCGGTGCGGGCGTCCAGGGGTCCCGGCCTCACCCGGTCACAGGCCAGCGCTCCAGAGCACTGGTTGCCAGCTGTTACTAACGTATGGCTGCCCTCGGCCTCCCCTGGGACGTGGGCTGTCTCAGGGACAAGTGAACTTCCACGGGCAGCCCTCACTGCATGGACGCTGGTGTCCCAAACTAGACACTAGGCACTCGACTGCAGGGTGGGCCCTGGGGCTCTCGGGACACACACTGAATCTCAGCGGTCACCTGCTGTCGGACAGCAAGGCCAGATGGAGAAGGGCATGGCAAGGTGCCGGCCCACTGGGGACATGGCCCTGGGGGGAGGGGCGCGCCATGGCATCTTTTAAAGCTATCCACAAGAGTGTGCTGGGGAAGAGTCCCACCCACGAAACCAGAGGAAAAAGAGGAGATGCCCAAGGCCACCACCTCCCCAAGCCGCCTGGGCCGAAGAGCCCCCACCCAGCAGCGCCCGACAGGGCCACGGTGGGCAGCGTGGGAGGCAGCGCCCGCCCCGCCCCGCCCCGCCCTCGCGGTGGACAGCCTGGAGCCCCGGAGCCCTCCTGTCAGCTTCCTGCCCTGCGCACAGTGGGGCCGAGCGTGGCGGCCACCCCGCAGCCACCCCAGCCCACCCGGACGCGCTCGGCGGCCCAGCGCCCAGGGCTGACGGGCTCATCCCAGGCTCTGGCACCTCCCTCGTCCAGGGTCCCAGGAGGACGCCGGGCCCGGCCGCCCGCTCACATGGCCATCTCGAACTGCTCCATCCACCTCCGCTTCATGTCCTCCGTCTTGCAGAAGAACTGGAAGCCCTGCTTCCCTTGGAGGTGGATCAGGTAGAAGCCGTAGGACCACTGCGGGGACAGGGACACGCCTGCAGCTGGCACGCGCACCCCTGCTGGCACCCAGGGGCACGTGTGCTCCACATGGCACATGTGCCCATGCATGCATCCCTGCACATCTGCGTCGTGAGAATGCACGCCTGCCCGGCCCAAGTGTGCGGTGTGTTGCGTCTGCACACGCGAGGCTGCAGGACACGTGCCGTGCCTGTCCGATGCACAGCGCTCTGCCTGAAGGTGTGCACATATACACGCACAGGTCCTGCTTGTGTCGGGTGTGACTTGGTAGTCCTGCCCTGAGTGCACACGATGCTCAGACATGTGCGCATGTGTCCTGACGCACACTGGCCTGTAAGTGCTCACATGCGTGTGTGTGCTGTGCTCCCTGATGCATGTACATGTGCACAGTGCTCTCACGTGAGCATCCTGTCGGGCCTGTGTTCGAGGATGCTCTGCCGTGTGTGCATGTATGTGCACATGAAGTGGGGTGCATGCTGGAGACCCACCCCCCGTGGGAGACCCCACTGAGGTCCATGGCCCGGCCGTGCCTGTGGAGCTCCACGCAGGAGCCTGCCTCTGTGCCAGTTCTTGAACCCTGCACTAAAAACAAACAGTCCTCGGCTGGGGATTTAACTCAAGTGGTACCGCGCCTACCTTAGAAGCACAAGGGCCTGAGTTTGATCCCCGGTACCGTACAATAAATAAATAAAAATGAACACTCCTTTGATGGAAAACAAAAGCAAACAATTTTTTTTTTTGAGACAGGGTCTCGCTTTGTAGTTCAGGCTGGGCCTGCGCTCACTATGCAGCCCAGGCAAGCCTCAAACTCACAGCAATCCTCCAAGCAAAGAAAAATTTTAAAAAACCCAGACTGGGTTTGAAACAGAGCTAAGCGCCGCTCCTAGCCATCCGTGCCACCTTCACGGTTGGACATTGTCAGGGGGTAGGGCCAGTGCGTGGGAAGCACGGGCCATGTGTGTCAGGGAGGGACAGGGAGGAGGGGAGGGCTGGGGAAGAGGGAGACCCGGAGGATCGGAACCCGCAACAGAGAATGCAACACCCAGCAGGTGGCCAGGAGCCTACAGCGCCACCTGGGCGGGCCGGACCCGCATCACACTTCCTGTACCGCGCAAGCGTTTGTCACAAAGGCGTCACCTCCACGGTGGGAGGAGGGTGAAGACCAAGACCCGCAGGGCCCCAGACCCTGCTTGCTCAGTGCGGAGGGCCAGCGCCAGGCAGCAAGCTGGGGTGCGGATGCTGTAGGGTGCTTACCATTTTCCCATGAGACTAGGAAGCATGAGGAGAGGGAAGGAGAGTAGAGACAGTCACCAAGAGGCTTGGCCTGGCCTGTGGGCACAGCAGCCCGGGATAGGCGACACGGCCCCGCCAGGTGCCCCAGCGCTGAACAACCAGGGAAAGGGCCATCCTCCCAGAGCCTGGGACCTGGAGCCCAACTTCAGCTGGGCTGTGTCCGGAGGTTGGGCAGTGGCCTCGGGGCATAGCCTCCAGGGCGCCAGCTGCTCGGTTGGGATGCAGGCTTGGGAAGGGTGTGCCCACACTGGGTCGCACCCCGCACCACGGGCTAAAGACAGGGCTGTGGTGTTCAACAGCTTGGCTCCCACCCACCTGGCCCAGGGCCACACCGCCGGTGCCAGTGCAGTGTGCCTGAGTCTTCCCAGGGCAAACCTGGACCGAGAGCCCAGGGGCTGGTCATGGCAGCCACGGCCCTGGCCCTGCACACCTGGCTCCTCCCCCCACCACTCCGGCCTGCGCAACATCAGAGCCTGAGGGGAAGCAACCGAGCCCCAGCCTCCCCACAGAGCAGAGTGAGAGCGTGGCAGGAAGGTCCCTGCTAGGAGGACCAAGGCCAGCCAGGACCCTGTCCCAGCCGAGAGCCAGCGCCCTCTGCTCCTGCCTCCTCCTGGGAGATGGCTCCCAAGGTGCCCTGGTGTGGGCACCCCGCCAGCAGACAGTGCAAAGGGTCTTCCTGCCAGCACCCGGCCTCAGAGGACCAGGGCACACCCCGCGGGCCCGGTGTGCCCACTGCACACCTACCTTCTTGATGTCCTTGTTGTGCATGGGGTCATCGGTCATCTTGTGGAACAGCAGCTCGATGACCTCCTTCAGCTCGTAGCTGTAACCCTTCCTCTTGCACACGATGACCACCTTGTCAAACAGGAACAGGTACCTGCCGGGCGGCACGACGGGGTCGTCAGCACCACGCGGCCTCTCGGGGGACATGCCCGGCCCTCTTGCGGTTCAGAGGTTGCCTGTTGACCGCTCTGCTGCCTCCTAGACTCCAGGGAGCCTCAAGAGGGCAGGACCTAAACCCGCAGGATGCCAGGCTTGTGTGGGTCACCCCAGTGTTGTGTCCCCAGCTTCCTTCCCACCCACTTGTGGTGCTCATGTGGCAGAAGCCCACCTGGGCAGGGCCACTGGCCCGGCTCACCAGAGCTCAGAGAGCAGGAAGGAAGCAACTGAACCCGGCGAGGGAGGGCCGAGCTGGCCGTGCTGCCCGCCGACAGGGCCGACCCTGGCCCCCGCTGCTGGAGCCCGGTACAGAGCGCCTGCCTGGACACCCCGCCTCACCTGTCCTGCTTGGTGTGGTTGACGATGGACCGGACTTTCAGCTCACCGTCGATCTTTGGCCTCCCAAATTCCTCCAGTTTCACTTGCTGAGAAAGAGCAGCAAAGGCCATTAGCAGCCCTCTGGCTTCCCTGGCACAGCAAGGGAGGCAGGCACGGGGCCCAGGGTGCACTGTGGGGAGCCCAGGCACAGACTGATAAAAAAAACACCCACATGGCTCCTGGCCGTACTGAGAACTAGAGCAGCAGACAGTGGGAAAGAAGAGGGCTGCAGGGCACTGTGCCCTCCTGGCTGGCCCCATGTGGGCACAAAAGCCGACTGGCAGCCTTGGTTACATCCACAGCCACTGCTGTGAGGAGCCCAGAGCAGGACCTGGCAGACAGAGCCAGATATCAGGTCCCAAAAAAGCCAAGGAAGGAAACGGGGGCACTGTCAGATGGCGGCCATGGGTAGGGGCCCCCAGAGGGGCCTGAGGCCGAAACCCCTACCCGGGTGCTTGGGTTTCATCTGCTGCATCTGACCGGGTGTGTGTGCTGCCGTCCGATTCGGCAACGCCTCTCTTGACACCTCCCCTGTGCAGCCATCAAGGGGCGCATCCACACCACAGGGAAAGGAGAGACGCCCAGAAGGAGCAGCCCAGCCAGGCAGAGCCACCATGAGCCGGGCTGTTGGGGCCACAGTCCCCCATTTCCCCAAGTTCCCACGGCTGCGAGGGCAGGGGCTGTGGCACCTGGGGGAGACACAGGTGCTCAGGCTCCAGGCCCAGCCCGGCCCCTCCAGTGCAGAAGACAAGGAAACGCCAGGGCTGAGGGGCTGGGCCTGGGGAGCACCGGTGCCATCTAGATGGGCCGTTCTGTTCTCGTTTGACAAACGGGTGCAATGCATACATCAAAACCTAAGTGCTATGCCGGGCGTGGTGGTTCATGCCTGTCATCCCAGCACTCGGGAGGCAGAGACAGGAGGATTGCTGAGTTCGAGGCTTGCCTGGGCTACATAGTGAGCTCAGAGCCAGCCTGAACTACAAAGCGAGACCCTGTCTCAAAAAAAACAAAAAACAAAAAAACCCTAAGTGCTGGGCCAGGGATGCACCTCACAGTGCTGTGACTGCCCAGCAAGCACAAGGTCCTGAGTTTGATCCGTAGTACCAAAAACAAACAAAAAAAAAGCACTTAAGTGTCCTTCCTTGGGCTATGAGAGTACGGCTGGTCACCGTGTTGTGACCACAGGGGGAGCCTCAGGGCCTGGGCCCCGTGGCTGGTGACACAATCTACACATTCTGGGCAGAGTCGTAAGGATGACACCGCTCAGCAGCTGCTTTTTGTGCCTTCACTGTTAACAGGCCGAGCGACATCTCCCAGCCTGCAAAGGGCAGGCTCCTCCTATGCCCCTGGGAGAGCTGACCTCAGGGTGTCCTCTGCCCGTCCTTGTGCCAGTGGGGTCACCACGGAGCAAAAATGTGTCAAACCGAGAAGACATCTTGGCAGGTATCCTGCCACCCCAGGTACACCGACAATGTTCAGGCACCAGGGGGCGCCACCCGCGGGGCCAGGGTGCTGTCTGGCACTGCTGTTCACCCCAAGGGCTGGCAGTGCCCAGGCCAAGGGACAGGTGAAGCAGGGACGGCCGTCTCCTGTCCCTGTGACCCGCGGGAGCCGCTTGGCACAGGTCCCACCAACACAGCCCTGCAACACGGGGCCCCAGGGGAGGAGAGAGCTGAGGGGCGGCACCAGGCCCAGGCGGACCCAAGCCTTGTCCACTGTTCCCGCCGGAACACAGACGGGGGCGCAGGGGTGCACGCACACGCACCAGGCTGTGGGCCGCGAGCGGTGAGGCCGCCACACAGGGGTCGCCGTACTCACCAGGTTCTCGATGGAGCTCTGGAACTCACTGATCTTCTTCAGGGTCTCCTTGTCCCGCTTCACCTCGTTGATGTACATCGCCAAGTCCTGGAAGCCGACACAGGGTTAGTGCTCTGTGTCCCACCCCGTCCAGGGCCCCCTTTTGGTCCTGCGGGGGCGGCCGACCCTTGAGACAAGGAGAAACAGGAACTTGAGCAGGTATCACCTCCTGCACCCGACGCCGAGGACCTGCAGGCTCCCAGGGCAGCTTCTGCTCCAGGGCCTCCTTCAAAGTTAGCTGAAGGAGATGGTCCCACAGCCCGGGCAACTCTCCCGTTCCCTGGATAGCCCCAGGGCCCGCGTCCGCTGGAGCTGGGCAGGAGCAAGCCGTTCTGGTGGTCCCAGTGTTAGCCCAGAGCCCACTGGCCCCGCAGCCCTCCCAGAGGCCACCAGGGGGCAGTGCCCACCGTGATCGGAAAGTCAGCAGTGCACTGCACCCTGTGCCCAGCATTTGCAGGGAGACTCTACCAGGCGCGGGGCCAGCTGTAGGTGCAGCAGAAGGAAATCCCCAAAATGCAAATGTGCGGGCCAGCCCCACCCTCCTCCTTGCTCTTTCTTGCTCCGGGCCTCACTGTCCACCCTCCCAGGACTGAGCTTTAAGAGCCTTAAAGGCTGTTTTCTTCGCCTCTTGCCTTTAAGACAAGACCTTCAATCTGGAGATCAGAACTCAAGGGGAGGGAGGGACCCAAGGACCGGGCAGGACCCCACGAGACAGGACCCCACCCAGATGGCCCAGCCCTGCGTGGGCACGAACACGACACTCAGTGGACAGGCAGGCGATCCCCGCGAGCACAGGGGAAACCAGACGGGACACCAACCGCAGGGGCAACTACCTTCCTGGGGTGCTGGGATCGGAAACACAGGCACCAAGGCTCCAGTGCTCGGCACTCGCAGGGGGCTGGGGCCCAGCCGGGCACCCCGCCTGCAGTGTCCTCTGCCACAGCCACCCTGCCACGGGTCTCACCCGGTGCCCTGCCCAGCATTCCCTTCCCAGTGACCGTCCAGTCACCACTGCACCACGCAGTGAGCCCATCTCACCTCCAGGAGCCTGAGCACAGGCTGCTATGCTATGGGCCATGACGGCCTGGGAGCCCCGCCTCAGTTTACCCACCCACCTGCATGGCTTCCAGTGCTTCTTTGAGCTGCTGCCGCTCTGGCCGGTCAGTAGAATGGCTCAGGAGCTCCTGAGGGGGACACAGAATGCCAGTTACCCCTCGGGGCAACCCTTGCCCCGCTGGGTACAGGTGTGTGGGGACAGTCACCCCAGCCCACCGCCCGGACATGGAGCCTCACACAAGCACTCTGTACTGACGAGGATCCTCCTGGTCACTGTGAGCAGAACACCAGGGCCACCAAAGCCCCGCGCTGGGCCACAGTCGCTGGTTGATTTATGACCCACCTCCCCTCCCCCATCTTTCCCCTTTTCCTTATCTCCGTGACTACAAGGAAGCTCGCTGAGCAAGGTGACTCACCGGAGTGGCTCTCTCAGCCCTGGCTTGAAGGGTACGTCTGTGCCCTTCCCTGTGCCTAACCTCAGCCCTGGTTTAGCCCTACCTTTTCCTGGCACATGACTGCGACAGCCTTCCCTGGGGCTGCTGGGCAGTGGTCAGGCCCTGTGTTGTGTGCAGACACATGCCCGGGTCTGGGTGTGTGCCCGGCTCGTGCCGCCTGCGGGCTGCAGATGGGCAGGCACATGCGGCTCACCTTGAGCAGCAGGTGGTACTTCAGCACACGCTGCATGGGTACCACCAGCAGGTCCTGCAGCTTGAACTTGCCCTCCTGGACCTTCAGCGTGCACTCCTGGGGGACAGAGCAGGCACTGAGCGCCGTTTCCAGAGCCCGCATCAGGTGGGCCACACCGGCCTGCCCCGGTCCCGTCCGCAACGTGTGTGTGTTGGAGACGGGCTCCCCACGCAGGGCAGGGCCATGCCACCCTCACCCCTGGGGGCCCAGTGCCACATGGGGACTCTGAATGTGCCACCTGCGGGCTCCCCGTCAGAGCACAAGGCCGTGCCCCATCCTCCTGCCGTCTGCCCGGTCCAGCAGGACCAGGGCTCTGGGATCCATGCCAGACATACACTAGGCGGGAACAGCCACCGGACATGGGCCCGAGGGGCTGGAAGGGTCCACGTGAGAAAGGGCCGACAGAGTGGGGGGCGAGCGCGGCAGGACAGCAGCAGGCGCCCCACGCTTCCACAGCGACACCCGGACCCCTGTACTCCCCTGTGGGTCCCACTGAGTCACGGGGCCTGTCTCACAGCACCAGGACTCCAGGGCCTCAGCCAGGGCACGTGCTCCACCCCCCAGGGCACGGGAAGGGCGAGGCCGGCCTCACCTCCACTTTCTGCCTGAAGTCCTCGCGGCTGGCCAGCAGCTGGTTCAGCGTGCACTGGGCATGCTCCATGCGGCTGCAGTATTCCCCGTAGATCAGGAGCCTGTGGGCGGGGACACGCGTGGGCCCGGCCGTGACAACGCTCGCAGCCATGGCAAGCAGGGGCCAGAGACCTGTGCACAGACGTGCACACAGGCAGCCTAACAGGCTCACGCCACAGCGACCTGCGGCCCTCACAAGCGGCTGCGCGGGCACAGCCAGCGGCCTGCGGCTCCTCCATCACCGTCCTCAACCGCCCTTCCCTGGGCTCCTCGCTCCCTCCCCAGTACCCGGCCCAGGGGCAGCACAGCCAAGTCCTTGGCACAAGACAGTGCCCACGCCCCTCCTGCAGCTCCGCCTCCCAGTTCTACCCCAGGGCTCCAGCCCGGTGCCACCCCAGACAGCTAAGAAGGGAGAAGAGAAGGTCCCAGTGCCAGGCGGCAGCCTAGGACGCTGCCCTCTGCCTCAACGTGGCGGCTGGGGTCTCCCCAAGTCCATTTTGAGGGTGGCCCTGTTGTGCCCTGAGACATGGAGCCCCAGAGCAGAGCAGACCTGTGCTGGGTACGGTGCTGGTGAGCTGGAGCACAGCGGGGCCACTGCTCCCTGGCTGACAGCAGGGACACTGGGGTCTCCATGAGCCGCCCAAAGCCACCAGCCGATGGGGACGCTGGCCACAGAAGCCACATCTGTCCTTGGACCACACCGGCCCAGTTCCCCTGGGATATACCTGGCAGGGGCCTCAGGCTGGAGCTGGGCCCGGGGCTGACTGGACTACCAGGGCCTGGCCCCTTCCTGGGCTGGGTTCTCATGGTGATCGGACTGCTCCCTACGAGGGACCAGGACAAGTACACTGTCCCCGGGCCTTGTGCATCTAGACTCCAGGACTCAGGCCTGGACTCAGCAGCAGGAACACATCGCACTGGGGACGTGTCCGGTCCAAGCTGGCGCAGGCAGGGCAATGCCTCTCCTGAACAGACAGCTCCCGACAAGCCCCGGGCCCACGCGGCTGGCTGGGCTGTGGCTCCCTCTCGGGGTTCCCTGAGGCTCCCGTGCCATGGGTCAGGCCCGTGAGCAGCGCCTGTGTCGCTGCAGCTGCTGGGCGCTCAGCCTCCCTGCCTGCTACCACGTCCACACAAGCTGCCCACAGCCTCGCTGGGTGAGACTCAGACCCGCACTTCCCTTCACCGGTCTCCTCCTAAACCAGGGATTCTAATGTGAAACTTATAAGTCCCACCTCCGGATACACTGGGGAGAGGGGCCATCTTCTCTTTCTACAAACTAAACAAGGTCACAGAGGCCCCTCACCAGGGCAGAGAGCCCCGCTAAGGGACTGTCATCAGGCCAGTGGCCAGCTGGAAGACAAGCCGGAGAGAGGCCGGCTCCATGATCACCAGGGTCTGCCACACTCAGGCAGTCCCTGAGTGTACAGACAGGCCCCAGGGCACCCACGCCCCACGCCGGCCAAGCCCACCAGCTGCAGCGTCACACCCTGGGGCTCCTCCCCCTGGTCTCGCTTTTAGGGTTAGTGTCACAGTCAGGCAGGACATGATGGCCGCAGGACCTGGGCACAGGGTGAGGAGCACCTGGTAGGGAAAGGGATCCCGCCCCATCCAGAGTCCCTGCCCTGTGGCTCACCCCTGGGGCCTTCGCCACAGACCCACAGGCTTTGGGGGAGCCCAGGGATGCCTCAATAGGCCCTGCAGACCACGGCTTAGCTGCCAAGTTAGAAAAGAGCTGCCTGGTGAAGGCTTTGTGCCTGCCCACCAAGGGAGCTCTGGGCACAGCCAGGGCAGCCCCGGTTCCCCAGAAACACCACAGCAGGCCAGGGCTCTATGGGCCCCCTGACAGTTCCTTGCTCCTCAGGGCACACAGGCCTGAGACTTCCAAGAGGCAAAGCGGGTGCGCTGCAGTGGCACAATGCCAGCCACCAGGACCGAAGCAGCGAGAGGTGGAGGCTTCGGGGCCCTGAGACTCCCCTCCTCTTAAGCTTCAGGTCTACCATGGCCTCCCAGCCTTGGTGGAAGGTGAATGGACCTTGGCGTGTCATGGCAGGGGCTGCTAGGAGGCGGGGCCTGGGGGCATGTGGGCGTGGCCTGGAAGGGTCCGCCCCTCCGCAGGCCCTCCTCCTCTCCAGTCATTTCCCAACCATCAGAGGGAGCAGCTCTCCTCCCCAGGCCCCTGCACCTGCCGCCCACCAGGCCAGGCCTGAAACTTATCAATGTGAGCCAAAACGGGCCTCTCCTCTCCTGAGCTGAGTGCCTGGCATTGCATCCCCACGAAGAGGCAGTGACAAAGACACCTGCGGTCCAGACCAGGCCGGAAGGTGTCGCTCCGGGGCCTCCAGGTGCAGTCTATAGGACAATGGCGCCTGCCCTGCCAACTCTGCCACCCTGTGTCCTGCCCAAGGAACCACACCCTCCCAAGAGCGGCCAGCACTCACCTCTCCTTGAACTCCAGGAAGACCCTGGCCAGGGTGCCGCCGCCCGCCATCATGGACACATCGATGGCCCGCAGGAAGCTGTGGTGTACTCTGATGAGGTCCTGGGTGGAGAAGAGCGGTCAGTGCTCCACAGGGTCCGCCGCCGCCCTCCGGACATGCAGGGGCCTGAGGGGGCCAGACGCTAGGCCCGCACCCTAACCCTGCACCCCCGGGCCCGCCGTCTTCCTTGGTTAGAAGGCTCTGAGCAGGGTGGGAGCCTGGGCACATTCAGACCCGAGCTGGGCAGGAGGGCAGCTGGGCAGACAGTGTGGAAACCTCCTCACAGGCGGAGCCCACAACACCCAGAGTCCCAGCAGAGGGGCACAGCTCTCCTGTGACCCCGTTACCCACGGGAGAGTCAGGGACATGAATGACTCTGAGGTCACCAAGGGTGGCAGTTTGCCAGTGCCAGGGCAGGAGGCAGAGCTGGGACACTCACCTCCAGGTTGATGAAGACGGTTGCCATGTCCGCTGGGCTCAGCACCAGCCGCAGGGGTCCCATGTAGTTCTGGAAGACAAGCCCACGCTGCCACCTTGCCGCTGCCAAGGCCACGCTCACCGTGTCCAGGGGAGGCACTCAGGCTACTGGACAAGCGTGCTGAGCACAGGCGCGGGCAGCGGGACAGGGCCCGGGCCACGGTACAAACCTGCAGTACTGTGGCCCAAGCAGATTCAGGGAGGCCAGAGCGAGGCCAGCCGGAGGCCAGGACCCTGGGCTGGCCGCTGCCTGTGCTCGGGCATGTGTCTCCACAGGCTGGATGGACCCACGGCCGCCCTAGGGCAGCCAGGGGGCCCTAGCTGGGGACAGTTCAGTGTTTACGCTCTTGGCGTTAGGGGCTGGGCATGGGGCAGGAGCTGCCCAGGGGCGCTGAGAGTCTGCGCCAGGACCTGTGGCCGGGGCACATCCTGGTACAGGATGCCCTGGCCATCCACAGCGTGGTCACTGGACGCGAAGAGCTGGGAAGGCAGGCAGACGCTTGGACTGGCCCAGTGTGCACTGAGGGCGGAAGCCAGGACCACCGGGATCGAAGATGGAGAGGAGACAGCTCGGGCTAGGTGGGGCTACGGGGGGAAGGAGCTGGGGCCCCTTGGCACGGAGGTGCCCGCTGCCGAGGCCGAGGGGCTGCTAAGCCCCGCTCTGTGGCTGCAGCTGCCCTGACGCCACGCCTGGCTTCCGCATGCCCAGGAACACCAGCTGCGTGCCGTGGCTGAGCCCTCACCTTCTCAATGTCCTCCAGGGTCCGGTAGTACTTGGCCTCGGTCTCCTGAATCTCCAGCAGACAGCAGCTCCTCTTATCATCCTCGGTCATGCCGATTTTCTAGGGGAGACGGAAGATGTGCGCCCGGGGCCACCCTGCCCACCCGCCCGCACTTTAGGACCGCGAAGCCCCGCCTCTCATCCTCCACGGGGGAGCACCTTCCAGGGCTTGTGAGGTCACCAGGTATAAAACGGTGGGGACAGAGAGAGACCCAGTCCCTTTCCACTATTCTGCAGTTGAGGAAACTGAGGCACAGGGCGGCCAGAGATGTAACACCGAGGAAGGTACGGAGGCTTCTGGGGCCCCACGCTCCCGCTCCCTGAGGCTGACCCCCACGGTTCAGCTTCCCACCCAGCAGCCAGCGTGGGCCCCCAGGGGCTCCAGCCCCGCACCATGCCGGCTTCCAGAGAGGACCACAGTCTGGGGCTGTGAGACCACAGCCCATGGGCGGGTCGCCAGGGACACAGCAGAGAGGACGACCTTCCCCGGCACTGTGGGATCGTGCGGGCTGAGTGACACAGAGCCACCCCGAAGGTCCTGGGCAAGCAGCACTGCGACGTGTGTCCTGCCTCTGCCCAGTGCCGCCAAATGCCAAACCCACCCAAAGGCCGGTGCCATACTCCAGCTCCGAAGCACTGTGCGAGGGGAACCGTTGCTCGGGCCTGTGACCCCGCTGCCCTGTGCCTGACAGCAACCCCCAGGAGCAGTGCTCGTGTTTTCCCCAAGGAGTCTGTGCCTCCCAGAAGCTGAGCAGACGCACCTCAGGCCTCTCCCGGCCCCTCAGCTGCCACTTACCTGCATGTACCTGATCTGAAAGCATGGGGGCAAAGAGAGCGAGCGTCAGTGTGGCCGCTGTCCCCTGAGCCCATCCCGCGTGGGCCCGCCCGGCCCCAGGACAGGCCCTCCTGGGACACGGCCCTGCCACCGGCTCTGTCCTCTAGAGGGACCACCCGTGTGACCTTACGCTTACACCGTTCAGGCAGCTGCAGCCAACAGAGCCAACTGTCTACCCTGGGCGACCTTGCAGGGGTGGAGGCCCTGCCGGGGCAGATGGCAAAGGTTGGAAACCTGATGCGGGGACCCAGCCGGTGCCGGGAGAGAGAGAGCTGATGCCCGGCCGGGCAGGGTGCACAAACCACCTGTCTCCTCTGCCTGTGCGTCAGGACCAAGGCCAGCAGTAGGCCGCAGAGCTCCCACCAACCTGGCCAGGCACAGATCGGGGGTCTCTGGGAAAGCATGCCCAGCCTGGAGTGGGGACACCCCAAGTCCCACTGAGGCCACTGCCCCTGCATGCTCATGTCACCCACAGGACAACCAGCTTGCAAGGGCTCCGGAGAGATGGGGCCCCATCAACCAGGGCTGTCTTTGAGGGTGCAGCCCTACCAAAGGCTTTTCAGGCTCCGCGAGCCCTTTCGGGGAAGCTCAGGCGGAGGGATCCTCTAGCCCCCATGAGACCACTCTGGAGGGTTGGGGAGCAGAGATCCCTGCAGGGCTCCCCAGGCTCCAGAGGGATTCAGATCTTTCAGGGCAAAACGAGACCCCAATTCTAGGGGCCTCCCCTCTCCGAGGCTCCCCAGTTTCCTGTTTCCCCGCACCTGCTAGCGGCCCTCCTAGCACTGCAGGAAAACACTGCTGTTTGCCTTCCTCGAAATGTCCCACATCTTCAGAGAAAGCAAACAGACCCAAGCCTCCACAGCTGGTGAGGACACACCGCCCTCACCCTCAGGAGCTGTGTCCCGCATGGCCAGCCCGCTGGACCCCACCTCCCCAAGCAGCTGCTGGCAATAAACCACGCAGAGCAAACCGGCATCCGAGAGATTATTAGACAATGGCTGTGCAGAAATAAATATCCTCATAGCACAAAAGACGCAGCTGGCTAATTGAGCCCACGCCGGGCTCTTCGTGCTTTGCACAAAGGGGCAGAATTTGCCATGCAGTGCTGCCCAGGAACACAGCAACTGCTTCAGGCAGGACTCGAACCCTGCACCTTTAAAGGAACAGTCCACAGCGGCCTTCCCAGAGGGCACTGGGCCACATCCAGGCACGGATGACATCGGAAGCCCCAGGAGAACAAGGAGCCCAGCCCGGGGCTGGGTGTCCCTCTGCACGGGCGGGCTCCGGGGGCGCGTGCGGCAGACACACAGGCTGGCTGCACAGGCGAGGCGGCCGCGGCTCACCATGGGCTGCTGCACCTCCACCTTGATGATGTCCTCGTAGATGTCGTCCCCATCGTCCTCGCACGGCACGCAGTCGTAGATGTCCTCGCCCAGGTCATGTTCGCTGCAGGGGGAGGCGGGAGAGCTGAGGGGCTGCGGCTGAACGGGGCCCTGGCAGCGCACCCGCCTGGGCCTCGGGCTCCTGCCCACAGCAGCCCTCGGGGAGCCCACCTCTGGGACCCGCCCTGCTCTCCAGAACCTGCTCAGGCAAAGGTGGGGACTCAGCAGGAGGCCAGGGTCAGCGCGGCCCCTGCTCCCCTGCCTCCGACCGAAGCCCCAAGCAGAGGTCTTCCGCACCACGCGGCCAGGGGCCAGGGCGGACAGGGCCACGGGGCCCAGGGTGTGCTTCCCCATTGGGCCGCATCGCACAGGAGCTGTCAGCACTCACGACCAGGGGCGAGGCCCCCAGCTCCCCTCTGCCGAAGGACTGAGGTCAGGGGCTAGAAGCCTTGTGGGACCCCTGCCCAGTGCATGACCCACCCCCCACCCTGGCCATGAGATGCCTGGCATGCAGCCCCAGAGCATCCTGCCAGTCCCGAGCGACCTGCCCTGGACCGAGCAGCCTCCTTCCCTGGGACACACACCTGGCCCGTGGCACTGCTCAGCAACAAGCCCAACCCACCTGCCGCTGTCCAGCTCCTAGGGACACCTACCCCAGGCCAGAGCTGAGCAGTGCGGCCGCTCAGGATGGCTCAGTGTGGGGCCAGGCCAGTCGCCTCCGGAAGGCATGGCCAGGAGTAACACTGTCCTCTGGGACCTGCCTCTGGGACCAGCGAGGGACAGAGAAGCAGGAACCCATAGTGGGGATCCCCCAGGGCCCCGCCACGCAGCTGCCGGACCCTCCCAGACCTCGGCTGGGACACACTGCCACAGCCTAGGCAGGTTCGGTAAGAGTACCAAAGACTGACTTTGGAGGAGGAGCCACTGCACTCACAAGGGAGGGCTCCTGACACCAGAAGGTCTCCAGACCCTGGCAGGACCAGAGGACCAAGCAGGCTGCAGTGCCAGCCCCACTTCAGGCGCGAGGCCTAGGGCCTGGCCGGGGGCAGAGTCAGCAGGGGCAGGGATGGACTCAAAGAGCTTCCAGCCACCCCTGCCCTTGCGTGCCAGTGCCTGCACCAGGAGCTTCAACATCTCATCGTTAGCCAGGGCAATAGCCAACCGTTTGTGCAGTCGACGGGGGTACACAGCAGCTTCCAGCACAGAGCCCGTGCTCTGCGGTGCGGCCCCCGGGTCATACACAGGAACGGGGAGTCCCTGAGAGGCCCATCCCCCTGGCAGGGCTGGCACCTCTCCCGCCTCTAGATGCTGCCCCCAAGGGCACAGCGCCAGCACGCTGACTGCCAGGCTCCTTGGCGGTGCTGCCCCATAACCTTACACAGCCCCATCAAGAATTCTGACCCTGTGGAATGAGGCAAGACAGGGACACTTAAGGCCCATGGAGTGGACAACATGATGCAGACAGTGCCACTCCCACAGCGTGTAGACAGATACAGTATGGCTTCAGCCTGGCAGAAGGAAGTGACCCGGACAGGGGCTTCAGCTGTTCCATGTTCTATGAGCCCATGAAACGGATAAAAGGGCCCAGCATGGGCCCTGGGAGGGCAGGTGTCTGTGGGACATCTGAACCGCCTCCTGGATGTGGCCCAACGCAGCTCGGCTTCTCTCCGACAGCAACACGGGTACAGCCCGAACAGCAAGCTGAAGGGAAGTGGCCCTGGGTCCAGCCACAGCGGAGAGCCTCTCACAGCCCCCGCTGCAGACTTCCACCGCGCTAGGGTGACTGCAGCTCATACCCACCCGTCTCCCCAGGCATCCCGAACACAAGCACACTCAGGGTGCTAGACACCGGTTTCCACGGCACTTTCATGGAGGTTTCTGAAGACAGAGACATAACTTGGCCTGGGTGACGCACAGGTACATAGCAGATATTCTCATCTCCGGAAGTCCTCCCTTCCCCAGCGGCCTCCCCCTCTCCACCACCTCCCTCCTGGCAACTTGGGCATTTTCACATCGACTTTACACAATCATTTTATCAGCTTCTGAAAAAGGAAACGTCTGCTGAGCTCACGAGAACTGAACTGGATCAACTAACTCTTACTGCCACCTACCAATCCATGAACATAGTACGTCCACTTACCTAGGTCTCAAGGTAGGAAACACTTTGTAACTTTATCCTGAAGGTTTAGGAACTATTTATTGGGCCCCTTTCTTTTTAGTGTTTCCCCCTTTTTTTTTTTTTCTTTCACTTTCTTCTTCTGGAACACATAACACACTTATTTTAGACTACCGGATACTGACTGGCACACATGTGACTCTGTTCTGTGTTTGTTACAATATTCTGAAGGCCAATATTTTTTATTTTGAGATGGGGCCTTCTAACTAAGTTGCCCAGGCTGGTCTTAACCTTGTGATCTTCCTGCCTCAGCCTCCCTGAAAGCTAGGACCAGAAGCACGCGCCACACGCCCAGCCGAGGCTCTTTCCATTTTCTCTGGTCCGCCTCTCCCTTACTCAGTGTATGACTCTCTCAGAGCTCTCTGCCCGTGCAACGACTCCTTCCCCCATCTGCGCATCCTGAACAGGCAGACTCAGTGATTGCTCATTTCAGACAGCATGCATCTCACCTCAGAACTTCCTCTCGTGATTTTTAAGTAATTTGTATTTCTCCACTACATCTCCCCATCTGTTCATTTGTCCTATTTTCTTCTAAATCCTTGGCCATATTTATCAATCTGCTGTAATGGTTATTTTTGTGTCAACCGACTAGGCAAAGGGCTCCCAAAAACTGGCAAAACCCTCCTTCTGGATGAGTCTGTGTGCCTCTGAAGGGGCTGTGTGAACGGGCAGAGCGGGCACTGGAGCCTGCACTGCCCAGGGTGGGTGGGGCGCAGCCAGGCCCCCGGCCCAGAGAGGACAGAGCAGCAGAAGGGCAGATGTTTTCTTCCTGCCTCTGGAGCCGGGACAGTCACACTCCCCTGCCCGGACACTGGGACTCTTTGTTCTTGGGCCCTTCGATTGCAGAATGTCACCCGCACCCTGACCCCTACGGCCAGCAGACCTGAGGTCTCTGGCCTCAAGCAGGGACTTTACGACACTCGTGGTCAGGGCGGCGTGCCCAGGCTGAATCTCACTGCCAACTTTCCTAGGGCTCCCGCTCACAGGCAGCAGAGCTGGGGGCTTCTGGGCCTTCACAAGTACCTAAGCTGGTTCCCGTATCAAACCCCCCTCTGTACTAACCCCTCCTGGACCTGGAGAACCTACAACAGCTGCTGCCACCTTCAGGACAGCATCTGTGGACTCTTTGTTTCTTCCTGAGCGTGACTCACTTTCTCTTATTTCTTTGCAAATTGGATAATTTTTTTTATTGGTCACTGGATGCTATGAATGATACATTCCGTGATTTCTGCTGAAGAGCCCCATTTTCTCTAACAGTGATCACAGACTTGAAATTGTTCTCCCTGCAGGGGGTGGAACTGAAATGGCTGCTATACTATCGTGCCAGAAACCTTGAAGTCCTTCCTGGGGGCCTGAATAAGCAGCCAAGGGCAGGGAGGACCTCATGGCAGACTGGAGGTTCCTGCCCTCCGACTTCCCCACCCCAGTCTTCAGGCACCTTAACTCACCCCGAGCTTGTACCTGGAATGTTCCCAAAGCTCTGGGGGCCAAGGGCTTTGTCCTCAGCTGATGTGTAAGCTCAGGTGGTGAGCCTGTGGAAGGGAGCTGGTCCCTGGAGTAGCACCGGAAGGGGATTCCGGAGTCCCAGCCCTTCCTCTCCCGCTCTCCCAGCTGCTCTCAGGTGGCCAGCAGGGCATATACACACTCGTGCCTCACAACCCATCCCACCCCAGATCCAACAGACTAGTGACCACGGGCTGAAACCTCTGACACCATGAGCCAACACAAACCTTCCCTGTTTTTAACTTGACTGATTTAGGTATGTTGGTGCAGTAACAGGAAGTGACTAACATTCCCATGAAACCTGCAGAGTGAGGCAGGGCAGACCAGAGGTCAGCATCCCATCCGTTCAAATGGTTCAAATGCAACCCTCGCCGAGAGACTCACTTTGGTTTCTCAGACTTGATGACTCTCCAATGCCTCCAAATGGCTTTCTAAATAATTCAAATTTGGTCCTCTCTTGCTGTGGAGAAGTCAGGGTGACCTCTCTACTATGCTACGATCATGGGTGTGACCTTAGATACAAGGTCTATAGTCCTTCAACAGGTCTATTCTGTGCCAGGGTAAACTGAGGCACAGAGAGGTAGAGTGGCCTGTGAGTCACAATGGCACCCAGAGCCTCCTTCCTTCCCCTGTGAGCAGGGCCACAGGGTGTGGGGTTGGCACACCCCTTGCCACCCACACTGTTGACACGGCAGGCCTGAGAACTGGGAAAAACCAAGGCGACCATCAAAACCCATGGGCTGGACACTCTGGGACACCCCACACATCATCCCAACATGCCCTGGGGCTGACACTAGAAAACTCTGAAACCCCAGGGCTGGGCACTGGGCACATGTTCACTGCTGGGCCCCAACCCTGTCTTTCCTCCTCAAAATCAGCGTCTACAAGGCTGCTGGCTCCCCCAGTCTGTGGCTCGTGCACTGCTGGATGCATCTCCCCAGCTCCGGCCCAGAGGGAGGCCGCACAGGACAGTGGATTCTGAGGTGCCACTCCTCCAGCAGCAGAGTCGCTGCCCACACCAGCCGTGGGCAGGGGGGCACGTCCACTTCCTGCCTGCGGCGTCCGCCTGCCTCCGCTTTGGCCCCCATTAGCCAGGCGAGCGTGGCGACTCTGCTGGCGCAGCCCGACCCGAACCACACGTTCATCGGCCAGTGAGCACGAGACCGAGGCCTCTCCCTGCTAATGTGAACTGTAACCTGCATCGCATACACATTCCGAAGCAGAGGGCGTGAGCAACGCAACAGCCAAGGAGAGCTTTTAGAAACTAAAAAAACTGGGCCAGGGATTTAGCTCAAGTGGTACCAGGGCCTACCTTGGAAGCAAAAGGGCCTGAGTTCAATCTCTGGTATCACAAACAAAACAAAACAAACAAACAAACAAACAAAACGAAAAAACTGTGAAAATAAAATGAAATGTATTTGTTAAAAAGAATAAACGCTCAGAGGATAAACTCGACAACTGAGAAAACATGAAGCCCACAGGATCTGACCAGTCCTGCACCAGAAACCTGCTGGGTTCCTGGGCACAGAGCGGGCAGAGGTCCTGGGCCTCGTGGCGCCTCTCCGCGAGGGGCAAGGTCACAACCGGCGCTGCTGTGTGCTGCTCGTCCTGGGTGGGCAGCCAGCACCGGGGGGCGCCCGCTGTGACCCCACCCCTCCCCCGCAGGCTTCCCTCCACACTCAAGCTGCCTCACAGGGCTGCTTCCCTTCACAAGCCTGGCCAGCCGGGGACAAGGAGGAGCGGCGTCTGGCCGCTGGGCTCGGCATTGAAAGAGACAGTGTCATCCATTTTCTCGTGAGGATGCAGGACAGTGTGGGTCCAGCCGGACCCGGAAGCCCAGAGCAGCCGGCACAAGGTCCCACGCGGCGGCGGCCCGGACCGCCTGTCCACCCTGCCCCCGTGCCCTCGGGCCCCAAGAACCACAGCAGCTCCACTGGAGGGCAGACGTCCCATCACCAGAACTGACAGCACAGCAGGTTGGCGTCACCTCCGGCACTCCGTTCTTACTTGGGACGCGGGAGGAGGGGCCGCCGAGGGAACGGAGCCAGATCCTCAGCCTTATCAGCTTCCAGCTCCGGGAGCTCTGGGTGGGCAGTCTGAGCTTCAATTCCCCGGCTACAAAGGGAGGCCGATAGTTGTGAGGATCTGCTCTGTGTCAGTGAGCAGCACAGGCCTCCCAATGGGGAGGGGCAGAAGCCAGAGAGATGGTATGAGCTCAGGGCCTGACTCAAGAAGCAATGATAAACCCGGCATACTGGTGCACACCTGTAATCCCCAACTTGGGAGACCGAGGCAGGAAGATCACCACAAGTTCAAGGCCAGCCTGAACGACGTAAGAACCTGTCTAAAAAGACACAGACAGGGCCAAGGATTTATCTCAGTGGTTCCAGTGCCTGTCTGGCAAGAATAAGGTCCAGAGCCCAATCCCTGGTACCCACAGAACACAATGCTGGGCGTGGTAATTCACACCCACCACCAATCAGTATCACACACAACAATGGTGGGCATGATGGCTCACGCTTGTAATCACAGCACTTGGGAGGCAGAGGCAGAAGGATTACTGTGAGTTTGAGATTTGTCTGGGCTACATAGTAAGCTCAGGGCCAGGCTGAACTTACAAAGTGAGACCCTGTCTCAAAAAAAAAAAAAAAAAACCGGGGGCCAGAGGGTTAGCTCAGTGGTTCCGGCGCCTGCCTCGCAAGCGCAAGGACCTGAGTTTGATCCCCGGTAACCACATATAATGCTGGGCATGGAGACACGCCCACCAACAATCAACACTGCATACCACAGTGCCGGACGTGGTGGCTCACGCCTGTAATCC
>PVIC010010129.1:8973-44164 GCA_004025085.1 Thryonomys swinderianus
GCCTGCCTCGCAAGCGTAAGGACCTGAGTTCGATCCCCGGTTACCACATATAATGCTGGGCGTGGTGGCTCACGCCTGTAATCCCAGCACTCGGGAGGCAGAGACGGGAGGATTGCTGAGTTCGCGGCGGCTTGCCTGGGCACCACAGTGAGCTCAGGGCCAGCCTGAACTACAAAGCAAGACCCTGTCTCCAAAAAAGAAAAAAAAAAAAAATTAGCTTGAAAATTGTGCAAGTCGTCCTTAATTCTCTTTTCCTTCCAGAACAAACTTTTCAATGTCTGCTTTTCCTTGTCACTGGGATGACAGTAGACTCACCACCTTCCTTCATAGCCCAACACCCACACAACATTACCATTCTCCTTTGGAGCCACCTAAGTGTTAAGGACAAGCCTGTAGGACGGGGTTGCCAGAGTGCTTCTGCCTCACTGAGCAGCCCTCTGGGTAGACTCTGAAGAAGGGGCTAGCTCCCGCCTCACCCCAACAATTCTGATGTGTGCTGTTGTTTGGGCCCTACCACTTCCAAACCTCCTTATGTAGTTATGGGGAGGACATCTGAGTTTTAAGAGGTCAACATTGGTGGGTTTTACTTGCTGTGCTGTGCTAGCTCAGCAAATGAGCCCATTTTGACCAAGGAGGTTTGAGAAAAGTAACACGAACCAAGGCTTCTGCAAACCCCAGGTACCTCTCCCTGGGCTTTGGATAAAGTCCTGGGCAATAAGGTCTCTATTCCACTGTCCTGATAGGGCCTCAGCTGGCAGCATAGAGGTCAGATGGCTGACACTTCTGGCTGGTGCGGTCCCGCCCTGGGTCACAGTGCCTCAGTGGGCCATGTTCACCATACCCCTCTGCTGCTGGCCAGAAGCCTTCCTAGTGCAAAGCCATGTGTTGTTCCTTAGTCCAGTGGGAACTCTCGCTCCTCTATGAAATACCCATTTGGGGTGTCAAAGCAGGATGACGGAACAGACCATCGCTTTACCTAACATTTTGTGAACTTTTTCAGTTTTTACTTGGGGCCCTTGACCTCCCCAGAAGGGGGAGAGGTGTGGAGCCTAGAGGGGTGGTGGGGCTTCTGGGTGGGGCCTTGTCAACAGCTGCTGTACATAGAGCTTTCACAGACACTGTTCATATCCAGCCGTGCTTCTTGGCCTAATCGCACTGTTCCTGGGGAGGAGTGATTTTTCTGGATGGGACCCTAGTTCTCCAGGCAAATCCCCTCATGCCAGGTCCAGCCCACAAGTTCAGGAGACACGGGGGCCTCTCTGGCACCGAAGGCCCTTTGTGCATTGGCCACCAGCAAGCCCACGGCATGTCGTGCAGTCAGTCACATGGTTTCTCTGAACTGCTGCACAGCCTCCAAACGGAAGAAATGAGGTCAGGAATCCAAGAGTGATTTCTATCTCCTTCACCTCCCCCCAACTTTCTCTTCCCTTTTATTGGATTTGCTGTCTTTTATGGAGGTACATTGCCTCCAAGCCTCTCTGGAGAAAAACAGGATAAAATCAAACACACCAGTGTGTTGAAACGCAATCACACAGGTGTTCCCAGCAGCCTCTGCAGCATACCCACCTCGCTGGGGTGGAATCCGTCCACTGGCTCGATGAGCTCCCAGGGCTGCCCCCCTCGTCTCTGCCACGCCTCTGTGACTGTGGGACACACACAGGAGGGTGTTACACACACGCACAAGCATGGCCGCCATCCGTCCACAGGCAAGGACTGTGTGAGGTGTCCCCAGGGTCGTCCCCACCCCCCAGGCCCCTGAATCCAGCTGTGGCTGCCTCTGAGCTGCTGTCTAGGGCTACGATCTTTCTGGATAGAAATCACCTTCCCACAGTGTGATGCTTTTATTTTTTTTTTCTTGAGACAGCATCTCGCTTTGTAGTTCAGACTGGCCCTGAGCTCACTATGTAGCCCAGGCAAGCCTCAAACTCAGCAGTCCTCCTGCCTCTGCCTCCCAAGTGCTGGGATGACAGGCGTGAGCCACCACGCCCAGTATGTATTTGTGTGTTTTGAGAAGGTTTTACTATACAGTTCAGCCTGGCCTCATACCCATGGTGATCACCCTGCCTCAGTCTCCCAAGTGCTGGGACTATAGAAGTGCCCAACCACGCCTGGTTCTACTTTCCTTTCCTAACTCAGAAAGAGAATGCACAGCACAGGATGAATGCAGTTTGCATAGCAGGGAGAAGAGAAGAAAAATGGAGCTCTTATGCTGATTTCAGTTCCTTTTGTTTCTTTGTGGATTCGTTGCACCGTGCTGCAGGAGGTTAGATCTTAGCGCTTTGTTAACATCTCTCCTGGGCCGCCGCCACCCATAGACACTGCCTCCGTGTCTCCACACAATCCCATACAATTGTCTCATCATTACATTTAGGAAGAGCGTGGCTTTGGGGGAAATATAAACCCCAGTGGGACACAAAGCAATAAAACTGTCCTTCAACAGGGACAACACCTGCCAGTCGCACCAAGGCGATATAGCAATGAACTCCGTGGTGCAGCATCAACTTCAGTGAGGACTCCCCAGGGAAAGGTCACGTGCAGGGGGCAGCCCTGAGCAGGCACTCAGAGACGTGTGCTTCCTGCTCGACTCCTGTCCCGCTGTCCTGGTGTTCAGTGATCACAGAAAGCACTGCCGAGAGGCTGCCAGTTCTTTCTGTGCCCCAGAAAACACAAGGGGAGAGGTGGGCGCTCTCCTCTCCTTCTGTCTTGTCCAGGGAAGATGTAGATGTCATGGGGCCTTTGACTGTGCAAGGGAAGCCTGACTTTCGAGAATGAGAAGGGGTCAGAAGACGGAAAGGGAGGAGTAAGAAGAATCAAGGTGTGTTATGCACATGTACTAACTCCCCGTGATGAGTGTATCATTATGTACTTCAAAACACATACTAGTAAAAAAAAGAAAAGAAAAGAAAACAAGAAACATGAAGCACCCCAGGGAGCTTGTTTTGCTCTTTGTGCCACAGGGGAATACATGAAATTGGCAGTCTGCAGCTTTGAAGAGGGCCCCGACCACAGCTAAGCATGCTACATTCAAGCCTCCACACTGGGAAGAAATCGAGCTCTGTTGTTTGGAAGCCACTCAATTTATAGTGCTTAATTCTAGGAATCTTAGCTGCCTAAGACAATGTGGAGAAATTCCCAGGCAATCCTGACGGGACCGTGAGAGTGGGAAGGGAACCCCAGCCAGACCTCCGATAGACCTGCTGGGAGAGGGGTGAGTGGGGCAGAGAAGGCACAAGGCCCAGCCACCTGCGTTCGTGACACACAGCAAGCTGTGCCCTACCCAGAGCCCTTGACAACCTCTGGCCCTGTCAAAGAGAAAGCTGTACGCAGACTTTGTGACTTTCTGTTTCTAGAGAAGGTTGAAAGGTAAATTCATTAAATTCCTGTGCCTCTTGTGGCCAAGACAAGTCCAGAACAGAATTAGGGTGACCAGGAGATCTTGAAACCCGGGAGGAGAAAGCAGATTTGAGCAGGTTAAGTTGCCCAGGCTTGATTCAAACATTTGATCCTCCTGCCTCAGCCCCCTAGAAAGCTGCAGTTACAAGCATGTGCTACCAGATTGTCTTATCTGCCGAACTTGTCTTGGAGGGATATATGCTAGGATTGGGGCCAGTGGGAGATGGCCACTTTTTTTTTTTTTTTGAGACAGGGTCTCACTTTGTAGTTCAGACTGGCCCTGAGCTCGCTATGTAGCCCAGGCAAGCCTCGAACTCAGCAATCCTCCTGTCTCTGCCTCCCGAGTGCTGGGATGACAGGCGTGAGCCACCATGCCCGGCACTGTGGCATGTGGTATTGATTGCTGGTGGGCATGAGTCTCCACGCCCAGCATTGTATGTGGTTTCCGGTGATTGAACTCAGGACCTTGCGCTTGCGAGGCAGGCGCTGGAACCACTGAGCTAATCCTCGGGCCCGAGGGCTACTTTTTATTATCATCAGTCTCTGGCAATTAAAAATGATATCAAGGATAGTATATTCCTCCCTGCCAGGAAACGTGTTCCTCCCCCCAAGCCCTGTCCCATTCCTGTATTATTAGACCAAAGGAGTCCAGCCTATAGAAGAACTGTCCTTCTATATAAAACAATACAATAGATATTAAAAGAAAAAAGCCACAAGGTTACTGAGTCCTCATACTATTCACTATGCAGCTCATCATTTTTGCCACATGATTATTGTATCTCGAGGGCACTGGTTACTGTATAGAAGCAGGCATCCACACTGTGCAACATAAAGATAGCCCAGTCACTCACAGGAAAGGGTGTCAGGGCTTATCTGTACTTCAATATTCACAGACAGAATGACGCTTTAAAACAAAAATCTAAGGAAGAAGCTCCACTCTCAGGAGAAATGGACTGGCTGATGGTAGTCTTTCTGTCCCCTGGTGAACTGGAAGTGGCATCTGGAATCAAAACTACAAGGTGAACTGGTCACTTTCTTTCCTAGTTGGGACCATCATTCCAAAGAGGGCAAGGAATTTCTGTTTGCTCCTCAGAAGACCCGAATTAAGCTCCTGCAACAATCATAGTCCTTCTGTTGGGATTTGGGGCATAATGTATTTTCTTGACCTATAACGTTAGAGAAATCCTACTTATCACCAGTGTTTCAGAGACGCAATGGAAATGGCAAAGGAAGAGTCACTGGGCATTTACTTGGCAGCTTTTTGATGTACAGAAGCACTAACAAGGATTCTAAAGAGAAATGGGCAGTGTGGTTGGCACCATGAAGTCAACCACGGTCTTTGCGATTGTGCACCTGGCAAGGGCAGATTGAGGACCAGGTTCATCCTGATTGGTTGAGGGCAGCTGGAGGGATATTAAACTGTCAGGGTAGCAACACCATTCGCAGCAACAGGGCATTTTCTCTCTGCTTGGGAGGAGTAGCGTGGACAAAGGAAAAAGGACATTCCTGCTCAAGTTGGCATTTGCCGAAGGAAGGAAAATCTGGCTGGAGAATGAGTCAGCAAAAAACAGTCTTTAGAGAGGAGCTATCATTGTTTGGTGCCCGCCTGAGGATGTGAGGGTGGGAGACAAACAGGTCTTGTGGCCACCTTGAAGAGACAAGGACCCTTCACTGAAATGTCCTCTGTCACAGGGATGTGAGATGGTGAATTTCAGCGTCAGCAAAGGCAAAGGTGTGTCTGTGACACTCTGGCCGCTTTGAGTGCTAAGATAAGTAGGGAGAATTCTGTTCTGACCTCACTCTGAGGTTCTTATTTCTCATCAAAGGAGAGTATGGTGACACTTGCCCATTTCTTCCTGGCATGAAGGGCAGTGGGTGATGGGAGGTGGGCGGTGTGGCGGCTGGAGGAAAGAAGCACTAGCGAACTACAGGAAGTTGGCATTGCCTTCTGGGCATCAATGGGGGCCAAGTGGGAAGCAGCTCAAGCCTCTTGTCTCATTCACTCCTTCCATGGGCCCCAAGGATCTGTTACTGCTACCCTACGTCAGAAGACACAGACGTTGATGGCTATTAGCTTGCTGCTCTGTGTCTGCCCTGGGTGAGAGGTCCAGGCTGTTTCTATCTCACTGTACGCCATGTGCATGATGTAGGTTCCTAAAAAGATGTGTGTGCAGGGTGGGAGGTCACCCACCAAGATGAACACAGCAACGAAGGAACCTCTATTAACTTAGTACAATGCCAAACTTTCCAGTGAAGTGTGTGCTAACTTGGCCTAAGTCAAACACGTTAACACAGTCCCTGAAAACTAAATAAAAGCTCTCGCTCTTTCCGAAGTAGATACGGTGGCACTTAGCCATTAGATGGAGGCCAGCGTATCAGATGTTCATGAGGCAGGGCCCAGGCTCTGTCCTTCTGTCTCCACTCTCCCTTTCACTGTGTCCACATGTCGTCTCTGGTTGGGGCTGTCTGACTTCCTATGTAGAAGACCTGGAAGGTCCTAGACTGGATCTTCACATTCAGGCTCCTTCCCTCTCCTCCCTCCCTCCCTTCCCCTTCTCTTCCCTGTTCTTTTCTTCCCTTTACTCTTTTTTCTTCCTTTCTATGACACAGGGGATTGAAGCCAGGGGCTTGAACTGGGGCACATTCCCTGCCCTTTTACATTTTTTTTTTTAATTTTAAGTTACAATCTCACTAAGCTACTTAGTTGCCCAGGCTGGGTTTGAACTTGTCCACCTTCTTCAGCTTCCCAGAGTGCTGGGATTATATGTGTGTACCACCAAGCCTAGCCACACTGATTCTTTTTTTTTTTTTTTGAGACAGGGTCTCGCTTTGTAGTTCAGGCTAGCTCTGAGCTCACTATGTAGTCTAGGCAAGCTTTGAACTCAGCAATCCTCCTGTCTCTGCCTCCCAAGTGCTGGGATTACAGGCGTGAGCCACCATGCCCGGCACTGTGGTATGTGGTATTGATGGCTGGTGGGTGTGAGTCTCCATGCCCAGCAATGTATGTGGTGACCGGAGATTGAACTCAGGACCTTGTGCTTGTGAGGCAGGCGCCAGAACCACTGAGCTAACCCTCTGGCCCAAGCCACGCTGATTCTTAACACCAGATCATAAGTGGGATGCTAGCTGGGGCTTCATCAAGGATAAAACTATACTCTCCATGGAAAGAATTCTGTGTGGTTGACATTTATGTTCCAGTATCTATACAGCTCTGGGGACATAGAGGACTTGGCAAAGATCTGGTGATTGAGTGAGGAGGCTTTAATGTGGAGAACTGGAGAGCTCCAGGACTGAACTCCAGCGGGCATAGAGATGACTGTGGACTGTGCAGACTGGTTAGGTGGGAGTGGGGCCTGAGACTCTGCATTTTCAGCAGCTCAGATAGTATTGGTTTTTCTCACCCAGAATCACGTTCTGACAAGGGTGTCAGGGTATGTGCAATTCTCTTTCTTGGCTGTGTACCAAGCACTGCATTTATGAGGATGACACATATCAAGTAACCACCACAGAGATTTATTAGGTAGATGAGGATGAAGCCAGAGATGCTTAGAGGGCTGCTACAGTCCCAGAGATCATAAATGACAGAGGCAAGGGTCCCTCTGGGAAATAAAATCCCCTGGGAACAGTAGCCATGATTGTGTGTGTAATAACTTTATCCATGTTTGAGGTCAATCATGATCAAAGATCCCTTGGTAGTGCCTTTGTTTACACTGGGAATTCATTAGCCAACCTTCAGTTTCTCATTTCAGTGAGAGGTTATCTATCAAAATGTCTCTTCCCATGAGAGAGAAATATGCATCATGCAGGCAAGAAATCTAGTTAAGGGAGATGAATCTTATGGAAAGATGTTGGGATTGAAGTACTGGAGTTGGTAATACATGGCGTGTCAGCTAATGTAATATTTGATAATTCATGGTGGCCATCTGCTCCATCCCAGATGCTAGGGCTGGGAGGTGGGGGACAGAGATGATAAACTCTGGATGGGAGAACTTCTGTCCTTTGCGCACACTGGAAAGCTTTCATTAGCATTATCTCAGCTGCCAATCAATCAACAGGAGGCTTTCCTCTGGTAGAAACATTGTTTTGCCGTGAAAATAAATCTGCAAGGGTTGCAATCATTAAATAATAATTTGCAGAATCAAGATGTAAGGGATAAATGAATAGCTTTGGTCATCTTGCCTGTTTCTGTGAGGCCACTTGTCAGTTACTGGAAAGAAGCCAAAGAAGAAACCGATTCTGGAAAGCTGAGGCACACATTGCCTACTCTGCCATGCACCAATCCTCTGCTCAGTTCCATAGAGACTGTGATCAGGTTGTTCTTGAGTGAGGTCTGGGAATTGCATTGCAACTAAGTCCCTTGGCCATCCAGTCCTTCACTACGGGGCACCATGGCCCACATTTCTGTCACATTTGGGTTTAGCCTGCTGGCAAGCAGGGTATGGGTAACCAGTAAAGTCCTCAGGCATCTTCAGCCATCTCATCATTGACAAAGGGGCCAAAAGCAAAGATGGCCTCTTTAACAAATTGTGCTGGAAAAAGTGGCTATCCACGTGCAGAAGACTGACTCTAGACTGTTTCCCTCACCATGCACTAAATTAAAGTCAAAATGGACCAAAGATTTGCACACTAAAACAGAATTACTAAATGTAATTAATGGAAGACAAAATAGGTAAACCTCTTGAAGACACAGGCATAGGCAAATATTTTTAAAACAGATCCCCAATTCCACAAAAGATCTCAAGAGTCAGCAAACAGGATCATATCAAATTAAAAAGCTTCTTCATAGCAAAGGAGAAAACAACAGAATGAAGGAACAACATATGGCACAGGAAAAAATTGTTGCCAGCTACTCCTTGGATAGAAGACTAACAACTAGAATATATAAAGAATTAAAAAAACAAATATACACCTACCCAAATCAGATCCAATAAAACAGTGGGCAACTAAAACAAACAGATACTTCTCAGAAGAAATATAAATGACCAATAACTACCAGTAAATATATGAAAAAAATGTTAAACATCAGACCATTAGAGAAATGCAAATTAAAACAATGCTGAATTTCCATCTTACCACATAAAGAATGGCCATCATCAAGAAATCAAATAATAAAAATTCTGGTGAGGCTTAAGGGAAAAGGAACCCTTTTACACTGTTAGTGGAAATGTAGACTAGTGCAACCACTGGAGAAATCTGTACAAAATACTTCATCACAGTGCTCAAAACACTAAAACTAGAAATTGCATTTGACCCAACTATTTCCCTTAAAAAGCTAAAGACATTATACTACAGTGATCATGCATACCCATGTTTGTGGCAGCACAACTCACAATAGCTATATCTTGGAAGCTGCCTGTCTCCCCATGAACAGATGAATGGTTAAAGAAAAGCTGGTATTTACACACAGCGGATAAAGAAGGACAAACTAGAATCATCTGCGGGAAAATTGATCACAAGGTATACCTTGTGATCATACTGTTAAGTGAAGTATCAGACACACGAGCTTAAGTATTGCTTGACTTCTCTTATATGAGGTACCAAGAATATACACAAAGAGTGAAGGAAAAGATAGATAACAGGGAGATAGATCTTTTGGAAAGGAGAAGGATACCTACCAAGAGATGGAGAGAGGGGCCAGAGAAGAGAGAGGAAGAGGAAGCAGACACAACTAAGATGTGTTACACACCCGGAGCCATCCCCTACAGGAACGCAGTCACGATGCAAGCACTGCAATATGTGCTTAAAAACCCAGGTAGCAGACTCCATTTGCCTGAAGTCTGCCAGCCAGATGTTCTTCCCGACTGGTTCCTGGCTTCAGAGATTCTAAAATTATGGTGAAGTAGGAAGGTGATACCGGATTCCAAGTTCCTCAGACTGTGCTCATGGTTTGCCACTGTCTTTTCTCGGTACGGGTGTCAGGACGAACAGAAGCACCCGGCCCAGCCCTTTGCTTGCTGCTCGGCCCCACATGCTCTGCAAGGCAGCGCTGTACCTGTCTCTGTCAATACACAAAACGAGTGACTTACTTTCTTCATAGGCAAAATCCATGTAGAAAAGATCGAAGTTTGTAAACTTCTCGCTGGCTGCAATTGTTCTCAGCGTACTGGAGAGTTGCTGTGCTCTCTGCATAGGAGGGAGATGAAGAATTCCATGACACCTCGACTTTGACTTTCATGAGACAATTCAGGCAGAACAAGAAATTCATCTTCCCCTCCTCACTCCACCTCCCTCCCTCTAAGCTGTGAGTGGAGACCAGCTCTGAACATTCCATTCCATGCATGTGCAAATAATCAGTGAACATATGAAAAATATTCACTTCCATTAGGAACCAAATCGGGCCAGTAATAAGATACTACTTCTTCCCCATGGAATCTGTGAAGAAGCCATGAATGACCCTGATAACATCGCCTACGGGTTGGAATGTTGGTTATTTTTGCCATCCTTGGCAGCATGGACCAAATCCATAAACTGGGTCCTAACCTTGGCCCTGTAAGTTCTTATAGGAACTCGCCCTGAGGAGACAGAGTTGTATATAGAAGCATCCATCTGTGTATGTGTGATAGTTCATCACAGTGCTATTTATCTTAGTGAAGGACTGAAATGACCCATATGTCTAACATCAAGGGTTGAAATAAATCAGGGTGGGTTGATAGCCTTTATCGGATTGTGTTATTACGATGTGACTTGTCAACTTTAAGATGCATAAAAGAGGATGAGTATGCTTATACTATGAAGGGGGAAACCAAACATATCTGTGTATAGAGAGGATTTGGAAGTACAGATATAGATGGTGTTTTCGGTGGATTTTTTGTTATTTTTATGTTCTCTGGGTTTTTAATTGAATTTAAAAATTCCTTTGCAAATATATTATTTGCTTTCTGTTAAAGAAGGGCAGAGCACTTTGCTTGGTCAGTGGAGTCTCTCCGAGCATGAGGTGATGGAAGACCGTAGGGAGGGTCAGTCACACACAGGGTGAACCGGCTCAACTCTCTGCACTTCCAGAAGCCGCACAGCACGTGTGTGTGTGTGTGTGTGTGTGTGTGCACATGTGCACAAGTGTGTGCGTGCATGGAAGAGACAGAGACGGCAACACACAGGACCGGCGGACACAGAGAGAAGCAGCGGGGAGCAGGTGCCCCAAATTCTCCAAACTCCTTGGGCACCCTGGCTTGCTTTTGCGACTCACCAGCTTGGTGGCCACTGTTTCACCAGAACCCTGTTTGCAGTGATCAGAGAAGCAATCCAGGGGCTGCGGACGGTCTTACCTCGGAGGTGAGAGTCCGGAGCGTCTTGTTGGAGGACATCCAGCCTTGGCATGGGCTGATCTGAAGGTGGGAAAACACGCTGGTCAAAGAAGAACAGTGTAAGTAGCAGGTAGGTGTGTGTGTGTGTGTGTGTGTGTGTGCATGTGCACACACGCACATGAATGAGGTGGCCTTGCAGCCAGTTGGTGAGCTCACCTGCAGGCAGCTCAGGAAGGAGAACACCTGTGCGTAGGTCACGTCTTTGTTTAGCTGGCCTGGAAGACAGAGAGAGGTCTGGTACGTTGCATGGACTCAGGCCCAGTGACATTTGGAGCCTTTGGGGGTGACCTAACTTTCGGGGACTTGTCCTAACCTGCCACTCAACATTGCTCTTTGTTTCATTACTTTGGGGACAGGATCTCAGGATGCTGCCCAGGCTGACCTTGAACTCCTGGACATCAGTGCTAGGACTAGGCCTCCCAAGTGCTAGGACTTTAGGCACTGCCGCCATGTCAGATAGCATTACTCCTGAGGAATACCTGTTCTTTACTACTTCTGTGGCCTAGAAATTCAGATTCTGACTTGGAGAGGGGCCTTAGAGTGGCCCGTACTGCTTTTGACCTGGGTGAGGACAGGGCTGGAGGGCTAGCCCCATCTTGACTCCAGGGTAAAGCAGTCTGAGTATCCTATGGCTTGATGTGAAGCCGAGTGCCTTGGACAAAGCCCCTTTTCAGGCAGCAGCTTCCTCTTGGCAATGGGATGCAATATCAAGTTCTCATGGGCACACGGAGCAGTCACCATTTTTGCAAATTTATGAAGCGCCCAGGTCTGACCTAGTTATTCCATGCCAAGGCCCCGGCAGGACATCCTGAGCCCGAGCCACGGGCTGTTCTGTAGCCTGCAGACTGGAGGGCTTCATACACACCTGAGCATGGAGGGGGCACGTGCCTAGCCTCCCACCTCTGTCCTGGGCTGGGGGCTTCTCAGGGTCCCATATGTGACTAATCAGTACAAATGGTCTAACGTGTTTTGGTGCAGGTCACAAAAACACATCAGAGTAAAGAAAAGAGCCATGGGGTCTATCTTGAACATCCTCCCAGACCCAGAACTTTCTGTTTCCACCCTCTTCCCTCCTGGCTGCCCACCTCCAGACACAGCTGCCTGTCGTGCTGTGGCTGACACATAACCCCATCACCACCTGCAAGCTGTGTGACTGAGGCTGTGTTTAGGAACAGTTCTCGCACGCTTGAAAAAAAACCAAAGAAGACAATCAGATGGGGGTCTCAGAACACGGAGAGGATGGCAGTGAGGGGACACAGTCTCATTTTCCACTTTGGGCCCAGATTGCTTAGACCGGAAGAAGGAGTCAATTTGCCTATCACTGAGGAAAAACACATCCCCTGTCTGTGTGGGTGAGTGACATTGCGGGCCGGAAAGCCACAGGCTTATTGCTGTCATTAGAGTCACAGCAGCCCACCACATCTCTTTTCTACATCCTCACAGTGCAGACAGACCCCACACTGCCAGGTCCTGACTTTGCTTCCATCCCACAGCCTGGAGCCCTCCCCGAGTCCCCGCCTCCACATGCAGACACTTCTTTCTCTCTACTTTTTGTTTCTCTTCTCTTGAGGCTTTCTGCAAAATGCCCCCTCCCTCTGTGTCCCTGCCCGTCTCAGCTCCACCCAGCTGCAGTGAGTGTCTTCTTCAATCTCCACTCCCCAACTGGTCCTCTGTGTGCCCAGGGACACTCTGGTCTGCAGGTTCCTTCTTGCCTGATTCTGTCTGCCTGGTCTTTGCCCCAGGATCTGCCGCCATCTTGTTTCCTCATTGGACCGGGGACCTCATCGTGAACTAGGCAGCTTGGTTAGGGCCCTGTTTAGCCTGCTGCATCCCCTCACTTTGTCTCTCTTTACCTTGCTCAATGGCTGGCCAGGAATTACCCTCTCACTGCCTTCCAGAGGGATTGCAGTTCATCCAGCTCAATGGACACTAGGAACTTAACCTCTGGCTGTTCCTTCAGGTTTAAACCAGTCACAGCTTTGCTCATCCTGACCCCCCCATCTTCTTAGTATCTGCCGCTGAGGTTCCAGCATGCCTTTTGATAAGACTGTCCTCCTCAGGCCAAATTGGTTTCCTTTCTCTTTTCCCTCTACCTCCCTTCCATTCTAGCACCAGCTCCAGGCAGTCTGCTGGACAAAGGGCCAGGGTTAGTGTGAGCGGCAGGGTGTGCTGAGCAGGTGTGGTGGGTGGTAACTGGCAGATATTCATGTTGCTTCTGGGTGGGCCCCAGGGTGGCTGGCTGGGGGTGCTAGCAATGGGCTGGTGGCTTAAAGGAAAGGAAGAGGTGAGATAGCTCTCACACTCCCTCCCTGGTACTGCCAGTAGCTACTACCTCTTTCTTTTGTAGCATTCCTATTATGTCTGTTGCTTTAGTGTAATTTTGTACATGGAAGAACCTTGCTATAATGCTTTGTTCTACTTCTGTATTGTACATGTAACAAAGTTCTGTCTGTAACTGTCTGGTGGTGAAGTCAACTGAGTCGAGAGACCTGATCAAGAATGCCCAGGGGCAGGGATGGAGGCAGGTGGACTATCTCACAGTGTGCAGGAAGTACCAGGGGTGGAGGAACTACTAGTGTGCATGCCTGTGGTGTGGCGTGAGGTAGGGAGTCTGTGGCCTGGGCCAGGAGATGCCATGTGCACTCTGAAGATTAGAGGGCACATTCTACTCCAGCTGGCTACAAGGGCAGCTTGTGTCTTAGTACTGTGCAAGTTCTTTAAGGCAGACTCCTTGATATTTATTCAACACTCAGAACATAACTGAAACCTAAGGCACCATTCAAATCTTAGTACCAATAAAGATCAGTCATATCTTGATGAACTGTAGGCTAAATGTATTAAAACCACATTAATTCAGGTGGGAGAAAGCCAGTAATACAAAATACAAACTACAAGGTATTTTCAAATCTATTTGGTTTCAAAGTTAGGAGTAACTGGGGCAAAATATTGAGTTGCTTTGTGGCAGAGACTCTTTAAGGGAGCCTGCTGCCTGGAACTTGCTACCTGGCAGCTCCTTATTCATAGACTTCTTTTTAATTAGCAGTCCCTGATTCCTTTTCTTTTTCTGTCCCCTCCCCTCGCCTTCCGTCCCCTCCCCTTCCCTTCCCTTCTCTTTCTAAGAAGATAACACTAAGTTGCTTGGGCTGGCCTCAAACTCACTAATCCTCTTGCCTCTGCCTCCCTACTAGCTGGGATCACAGGCACATGCCACTACGCCAGTCTCTTTTTTTCTTTTAATAGGTGCCACGGTCTAACCCTTTGGGCAAGTCCCAGAATACCACTGGCTCACACTATTGTCTTTGGGAGTCAGGATTTTCATGTCAGAATTTATATGCTGCTTTCCAGGAGGGGTTGTTTTCTCTCCCAGCCGAGAACAAGGACTCCATCGAGGACTCGAGGTTGGTCAGGATTGACTTTTTTCCACAGTTCCACGAAGTAGAATCCCAACATGTGGAACTTGCTACCTGGCAGTTCCTCAGAAACACATGAACACCCACGAGGAATCCCAGTCCCTGGCATAGACTGTGGGCTTGTTCTAGCTGTTGGTGGCAGCATGGCTGAAGAGGAGAGGTGCTGGGACAGGAGACCCCTGGCTCCCTGTGCCCTGGATGGGGCGAGGCGCAGACCTATTCTTCTTCTAGACCTTCAGGCTCTATTGTTCTGGTGCTGTGACTTTTCACCTTTTCTTTGCTGAAGGACTGTATTCTGCTGTCTCAGGAAGGGAAGGGAAGGGACAGAGAATGCATCGCCATCCAGCCCAGCCCTCTGTCCCCAAACTCTTCCTTAGCCCTTACATGGTGGCTCAGCAAGCCCACAGGGTCTCATCACCACTTCTTTTCTGGGTTCAAACACAGAAACAAACAGACCTGCCCTTCCCCTCCTGTGACTCCTGGCACAGTGCCCTGGCTGTTAGATTCTGGGCTTGACTCTTGGTTAGGATGTGATTGACTCCACCAAACCTTGGAGCTGGCCCGGCATGGAAACCTCATTCCACGGTGGGCTCCCGGCCCGTGAGAATGGGACACACAGGCTGGGTGTGCAGGGCAGCAGCTGAGGAGCAGACTGGCCCCTCTGCCAGTCTCTAGGAGGGGCCCCACGGGACTGGGAGGCTAGGCGTGCCCACCTCTCCCTCCAAGGCTTTCTAGAAAGGACCTTGATGCTTCCTCAGGACATTGATCACTTATTTCCCATGGCAACTTAGCAGCAGGGGTAATCTGGGGCCCTAATAATTACTTCGACACCCAGCAAATTTAGATGGTCCCCACTTTTTCTCTACTTGGATCTTTTTCAAAACTAGGGGTTGTGCAGGATGCATCTGTCCCATCTCTTCCTTGTCGCCCTTTTGTGCTGTGAGAGGGCTGGGTGCAGGGTGCCGTCCTATGCATTCTGGGATATCAGCAGCTGCCCCAGACTCTCCCTCTGGTGTGGTGCTTTGCATCCTGGTGTGACGAGGGTCGGGTGGCACTTGTCCCTCCGAGAACTTGTGCCTAGAGAACCCCCAAAAGCGGTTCTGACCACTACATTTCCTTTTCTGTCATGCGTTTCTAACTGGCACGGAGCCTTTATTGTTGACGGCTCTTAAATGAAGCCGTTGCATGGCATCTGGGAAAGGATTTCCCGAGGCGGGCTCCACAGGGTGTGTGGAAAGAGAATGGGATTTGAAATGAGAAAATGAGCCAAAGTCGTGCCAGACAGAAGTCCCTTTCCATGTGAAGGAGGCACATGTCTCTGACCCTCAGCTCGCCTTCCTCAGGGATCTTTTAGCATGGGAAAATATAGCAATTTAGCAACTAGAGATTCCTAATTTCATCAGGGAATCTGTGGAGAGGATGGAAGTGTTTATACCTGAGACTAAGAGACATTCTTACCCTACATGGTCCGGGTGTGAGCACACAGGGAGCGGGGTGAGGTTCTCCCCTGTGTGATTCCAGGATGGCTTTCTGGGGCCATGGTCACGGGCAGGAATATGAAGAGGAGGAATATATTCTCCTAGTGAGGAGGGCCAGTGTCTGCTTCAGTGATAATACTTGGTCAGTGAAGCAGATACCGACTTTATCCTCAGTGAGGGGGTCTGAACATAGATCTCTACCCTATTCCCCCCTAGAGAAGAAAGCAGGAAGCTGTTTAAGGGCTCGTGCACTCCTTACGAACAGGGTGGTGTTTCCTCAGGGAGGAGCTGCAGAGGCGAGTTTAGCCAGGGAGGGATCAGCCTGACTCTCAGCCTGCTTCCCTGCTCTGTCACCCTCCGAAGATGGCAGAGACTCACTGTACTCTAAGCCTAAGCAGGGCCTTGGACTGTTGTATTCAGCACCGGAACACTATCCAGCACCCCGTGGGCACTTACTAGTTGCAAGGACAGGCTCTCTGGAACACGGAGAGCGGCAACCCGCACACCTGGCCCCCACACACTGTGAGCTTGCTGTGCAACAATTGACAACCCACCTCGGCCCTAGTGTTATAGTTAACGAAAAAGATCTCACAGAGCTGCTGTAAGGATGGGCACCGTGGCCTTTCCTGATGCCCTTTTCCCATTGCTTGTACCCTACCGGGAGGATCAGAGCTACCATTAGAAAGGTTCTGGGAGAACTTTAAAGCCTTTCAGAGCCAGGTGTGCCCAGAGTGTAGACACAGGGAACCATCTGGCCTTAGGACTGGGGTCTGCAGAGTTCTAACCGGGCACTGGAAGGTGCTCATACCGGGGTGTACCCATCCTCTGACCCAGGCTTCTTGTCTTCTGCACTGTGCCTCTCTGACAGGGGCTTTCCAATGTAAGCTTCCACCTTTCCATTTGTCCCAATCCTTCCTGAGCTACCCATGCCTTTTCTGGCTCTGGACCAGGTTCTGCCCACGTGTGTCTGGGTGATGCCCTCGGTGCTGCACGTGGGCACACTTCCCTCTGTGGCTCTGACTCTTGCTCTGTGATGTGCCTCGGCCAGACTCCTGGGAGCTCTCTGTGAACCACACACACACACACGCGGACATCGTTAATGTATCTGGAAATGGTTACCGAGAGGATGATATCTGTCGTGCAAATTATCCCAGAGAAATGTCCCGTTTGGCAAGCCGTATAAAACCACATGGCTGCCCTTGGGCAGGTGGGAATCGAGGTGGCTCAAGATCTGCATGAGGTTGGAGTAGAGCTGGTCTGGAGTGGTCATTTCCGGGACTGGGTTGTTCTTCCTGTGGGAGAAGGTGCAGAACACGCCTCAATTTATTCTGAGGTTAGAAGATGCATGCCAATATAAGGTACAATCCCTGGAACCGCAAACTAACTAACTAACTAACTAACTAACTAAACTAACTAACTAACTAACTAACTAACTAACTAACTAACTAACTAACTAACTAACTAACTAAGTAAGTAACTAACTAAGTAACTAACTAACTAAGTGAATAAATAAAAATAAAAACAAGATACGGCACAGAGGGGCACATGTACACACACACTCATTCACATATAAACATCCACGCACACGTACAGACTGTGGTGATTACTGTTTTACAAAATCTTCCTGGCTTTCTGGTCCATGGTCAAATTGTGCCTCCTGCGTCTGTGTGATGGGTGGTCCATGTGACTATTTTGGCTGAGGAGTGACGAGCGGAACAGAGATGGGTCAGGTCTGGTGGTGTGAGAGCCCTAGAATGTTCTTTTTCTTTTCCTTCTTTTTCTGTGAGCAGCGTTCTGGACAGCTGATCCACCCATCTGAGTGCTGGACCCAGTCGCTTGGTGATCCCAGATTGATGGGTAGCTTGCGTGGGCAGGAAGTGCCTCACGCTTTATGCTATTAAGGTTTAGGGGCTGTTGTCCCTGCAGGACAAGCTCATTTATTATGACTCTCACATAAAGGAAACAACAGGCTCTGGTTTTGCTTATGATTTACTCATGGCTTTTAGCTCTGTAACTTGGTCTTTAAAACTTGGCTCACATATCATAGTTATGGAAGCAGAATTTCTGTGCTGTGTCCACCCTATATCCTGCTTATGGTCCCACACTCTGCACACCGAGTTTGGGCTTCTTTGTAAGTCCCAACGGATTCCTGCACCACAGCAGCATTATTTAACAACAATTCTGTTTTGTATCATTGTCTTTCTCTATATAGTAGAGCTGTGCTCCATAAAGGATATTTTAATTTTGAAATTATATGTTCCACTTATTTCATGAGAGTTCAACAAAAATATGAAGTGCTAATGTTAGTCTGCAATCAAGCATTTAAGACAAAGAGGGATCATGAGTGGGTGAGAAGTAGGTAATTTATCCCTCAACCAGGCATTTATTGAATTTAAGGTGATTGACTTATTTTCAACAGGTTTAAAAAAGAACAGAAGCAGAGAACATACAGAATTTTACAAATATATCAGTGGCAGTTATGTTAAAATTTTAACTACATCGATCTCTTTGTTATCTGTCTCTCTGTCTTTATCAGCCTGTTTAAAAGGCAAGGGGTAAATTGGGATGTCAGCAATTTGTGCATTAATATGTAACTATTATTGCTCATTTTTTTTGTCCAGCAGAGTCCCGAACACATTTTTAGAATACACTAAGTATGAATTAAGATGCTAACCTGCCTTACCCTGAGGAACAATTACAGAATTCTCCAAGGTTTCTGTTTGTTCTTCTGGCTTTAAACTGTCTGTTATCCACCTAAATGGAATTATGCTAGAGAGCTGTTTGCTATCCTGAGTCTTTAAAATTCCAAATTTACCTAATGATTCCAAAATGGTTGAATAGGGTCTCTTAGATTGTAACATCATTGTTATTTATTATTATTATTACTTTTTTTTTTTGAGACAGGGGCTAGCTTTGTAGTTTGGCCTGGCCCCGAGCTCACTATGTAGCCCACACAAGCCTCAAACTCAGCAATCCTCCTATTTCTGTGTCCCAACTGCTGGGATTATAGGCGTGAGCCCCCAGGCTCGGCTCCTGCTGTGCTTTTGAGACTGAGTCTCATTATGTGGTTCAGGCTGGCCTCTGACTCACAGTGATCCTCCTGCCTCAGCCTCTTGAGTGGTGGGATTACGGGGATGCAACACTATGCCTGGTGTGTAAGATTATTTTAAAACTTGGCCTTTGCAGATGTAATTAATTGAGATGAGGTGATACTGAACCAGCAGGACTGGTGTCCTTGACAGAAGCAGAGAGGATAGCAACCCACAGGGTGGCTGGTAAGACTTAGCTCATGGAAAGAGAGAGGAAGGGTTTCCCCAGAGCTTTCAGAGGGAGCCTGGCCCTGCCGACACTGCCTTTGGACTTCTGGCTTCCAGAGAGGGTATAAAAGAATGTATCTCTGTTGTCTTAAAGCCTCCCAGCGTGTGGTACTTGCCATGGCAGCCCTGGGGAATGCAATAGAGATCCTAAGATCACACACAAAGTGATAAATTCCTTACTCTGAGGCTGGACCAAGGACAGTGACGACATGGGAAGAGAAGACAGATGAGGCCCCTGGGCACATCCACTACTCTCCAATTTTATTCGTTCTCTCTCTCTTCATGTTGTTCTTAGTTTTAAAGGAGCTCTTAAATGAACACTGCCATTCTCTTTGGGAAGACAATTTTTCAAAATGTATCAGAGTTTGAAGATGATTTAACTTCAGTACTGAAGAGTGGACCTAGGAAGCACTGAACTACTTTTTTATTTTGTAATAGTTTTGCTAAATTGCCCTAGGTGATCTTTAACTCGAGATCCTGTTGCTTCATATTATAGGCATATACCACCTAACTTGGCTAAGGTGGTTTTCTTTTTCTTTTTTCCTGGTACAGGGGTTAGAACCCTTCATGTTGAGTGGCATCCTAGCCATTTATTTGCTTGTTTATTAAATTTTGAGACAGATTCTCACTAAGTTGCTAACCTGTCCAGGCTGGGCTCAAACTTGCAATCATCCTGCCTCAGCATCCTAAAGTGCTGGATTACAGACCTGTGGTGCTCCACCACACCGGCTTTCACAGCGTTAACCAGGTTTCACATCTACTGTGTGGTTGGAGTGCAATAGCAACAGTGGCATGAAAAGCTAGTTTGGTGACCTCTGCCATTGGTGGAACTGGCACACATGTTCCGGGCGCTTTTTGCCTTGCTATCCTCTCTGTCTTTTGTTTCTGTGGACACAGAAATGATTATGAACAAAGAAAATATGGAGCTCTCTGGCCACGTAAAGGTACAAAGAGTTAAGCTGGAGGAAAGTCTCTCTAGCTCCCTATTTCCTGATTATTTTTTTATTAGAGACACAATGCTGATAATAACCAAAGAACTTGAGTTAATTTGTACTACTCATGAAAGGGCCCACAAACTGAACAAGCTTGCTCCAAATGGCTAATGGCTAAAGGAAACCAAACTAGACGCCCTAGTGTTGTTCACAAAACATTCTCTGAACATCTTGGTTGCATCTTGCATAGCTACATGACTTACCAACTGCACACATTCCAAGTTAAACCCTTCTGCAGAGCAAAATCCATCAATTCCTAGAGTAGGAGAAGGCAAAGATCTGTGGACCAGTGGTAACCACCCTTTTGACTGCCAGAGAGTGTTTTCTGATCTTTTCCTGAAAAATTCTCAGAATCATTTTATCCATGCACTCTTTCCTCTTTACTGATATTTTAGGGGATGAAGTGCAAATGTTTGGAGGACTAGAGAGCCCTTGTGGTTTGGGAAATATCTCCTGGATCTCTGCGATGTGAGCCAAAGCTGAATCATCTGAGTTGGAGGTGCTTGATCCTTTGATCCTTTTTAACCCAGGTGTGTGGGGTTGCCATGTCTGGGCCACCCTACCATACTGGATTTTACACTATTATGGATTTAAAATGTCCTCCAAAGTCTTAAGCATTCAGAGGTGGGGCTTGGGAGGTGATTAGATCATGGGGTGCTATATGCATCCATGGATTCATCCACTGATGAATCCCTAACTGAATATGCTGTGTGAGGAGGTGAAGGCTGGTTACAGGTGAGTCATTGGGTGTGTGACCTGGAAGGATGCATTCTTGTCCCAGATCTTCCTTTCTCTGTCTGCTTCCTGGTCATGATATAGTGAGCGTCTTTACTCTGCCAACTTCTTCCATTGTGCTCTTTCTGTTTGAAAGTCAACTTACCATGGACTGAATCCTTAGAACCATAAGTCAGAATAAACCTCTTTCAAGTGTTGGATACTTTCCCCTAGTGACAGGAAAGTGAATAATATACCTCTCCACCTAGGTATGCCTCCCAGTGCCTCAAACTCTCAGAGTAAAGGGGCCAGGAGCACCTAGCTTCCAGAGCAGAAGTATGAACACCACCCTAGGTAGGGACCAATGGCTACAGTTATGGTGGAAATGAGAGACAGGCCAGTCCCCACTGACACACTTTTATGTGTGTCAGGAACACATGGCCAGGCTGGGAACAGATGAAGAGCCCTGCCCCTTGGGGTGGCTCAGAAGACTGTCTGTGTCCTAATGAATTGTACCTGATCATGCAAAATAAGCCTCTCTACCTGGGTGCAGGGTTGGCTGTGGTCATTTTATTATGCTGTGGAGATGCCAGCTAGATGTCACCAAGATGCCTGTCTGGAGAAGAATGCAGACAGCTTCCGCAGACACCAGTTTCCTGGAACCAGAGCTGATATCTAGGGACCTGGTGTGATCAAGTGTGCAGTCCTCACATGGGCAGTGCTCCTGCTTTTGGGTCATCCTGGAAGAGCACTGAGCTCTTTCTTTCATGTGAGCCAGTTAAAATGACATCATGGGGCTTCCACCGCACGATGCCCCCTCAGCATCAGTGTTTCTGCTTCTTCCTGGAAGATAGGTGCTCCTGATCTCTCATCTGCTATCAGCCTACCAGTGTATGGTGTGTGGCTGAGGTATCCAGACCCTGCACTGGTGGGCAGAGCTGGGATGGCAGGGTGGCCTGGACATGATGTTCCAAATACCTGAGTTTGTGTCATTGCAAAAACCATCACGACACAGGTTGGGCATGGTCTGGGGACTCAGTGGGCTCCCGTTCCCCTGTGCATGGAGAAACATGGGAAGTTGCTGTCAAGCAGGCACGACACAGAGCATGCTGGGTGGGTAGAAATCCCTTGTTCCCTTTGACACTCTTGTCTGCTGCTGTGGGGTCTAGGAGACAGATTCTCTTGAAAAAGCAGGTGTTCTGTCTGTCTTTCCTTCGGTTTCCGGACAGCAAGAATCACCAGCATTCCCAGTGAGCCGATAGTCTCTTGCCTGCTTCCTCTCTGTGGGATGGTGGCTGGCCGGCCTGAGCAGACCCTGAAACGCTGGAGTTGTAGGAAAATGATGCTGGGGGTGGGGGGTGGGGGGTGGAGGGAGACAGGGAGAATCCATGCAGCTGCTTTCGCCTGTCTGCATAGCTGAAAACATCTGATTTATGATATCTATATCCCTGATGGAAAATGGAACCATGTCATGGACTTGGTTGGTGTCAGAGGCTCGTATAAGTGGGTCACACTTCCAGCGAGCGCAATGCTCTTCGCGGGGGCATATGGGGGAGGTGCTGTCCTGGGCCCTTATGACTGGATGCTCAAAGGGCACCCCCTGGTCCTCTCACGGCCCCCACTCCCTTCGGTTCTGCTCTGTGGCTCCCTCACAAATTCTCTCCCTGAGATTTCTTCTTTGTCTCACTCCCATTCAGTAGCTCCCTGTAGAGCTCCGCAGGGAGGGCAGCAACAGAAGAAGCCACGGAAGCCAAGCTGGCACAGGCCGGGTTGGGCAGCATGACGATGGGACACCCAGACGTGCCGACGTTACCTTCCTCCTTGAATTCCTGATACTAAACGCTGTCTTCGACCTGTGACTTTCATTCTTGTAAAGAGTATTTATTGGGTAATGATATGAGTTAGAAAACCGAGAGAAAAGCACACAGCAGCACTATTTCTGTAAGAGCTAATGGTTTCATAAAAGAAAGAAAAAAATTCAAACAAATATCCTAACTCTTGTTCCAGGCTGGACTGGTTGTGCAACTCCAGGCTGGCATGGGCTTCAGACGAAATCCCTTTGCTCGTTTTGCACTGTCTCCTCCACCTTGGTGCTGGCAGATGGTGAGGTGGCATTGCCATCTGTCTTTATTTTTCTAACCCCTTCACAGGACATCACAAAGTGGGCAATGCAGGGACATCTCACATTGCCAGTTCTGTTCTTCCCTCCCCAATGCTTGCCTCTTGTTTGGCCAGATCCCCAAGGGCAGAGCCTAGCACAAGTCACTCGCTGGCCAATGGCTGTCTGCTCCTTGGCTCTTTGGCAAAAAGAAGCAGGGCAGGGCCTGAGGGGCTTCGGGGTGGGCAGCTGTCCTGGGAAAGGACAGTGCTGTTGCAGTCATGGCCTCTCTGTGGGTGCTCGTCTCTCGGCGCAGCATCTTTGCCCTCTGTCTCCACAGACAGCCTGAGCTGGGGTCTTCGGGACACGGGCTGCTCTGACACAGGCTTGTTCTCTTGTGTTCTCTCGGGGGTTCCTGAGGTCAGGGGCTTTCCCTCTGCCTTCAAACCCTATGCTGTCTCAGGACAAGGAAAGCCAAAGAGTCTGATGTGGAGGATGGAGGGCTTGGAGTACAGCTAGAAGACCTGATCTACCTCCCTGCTCAGCTATGAAACAGTAATATAAACAGGTTCTCTAACCTCCTCATCTGTACGATGAGGACATCTGGCCCTGTCTTCTAGGGCAATGTAAGAATGATGTGACAGAGAGTGACACAGTTCCTGGCTCCTGCCAGGGTTTGGGGTGCAGAGTTGCTCTTTACTGGAAGGTCCCAGGTGATTCATCCTGTGAGTGGGGACCTCCACTGACTTGGGGTCCATGGGGGAAGAAGGAATCAGTCTGGGAGGTCGAGACCAGGTTTGACCCATTGATCTCCGTAGATCATGAAGTGGTGCCCTCATGTCGCTGATCATGTCTACCCCTCCCGCGTCAGCAAGATGACTTGAGGAAGGTACCTGAGAGAGACACACCTGCATGCAGTGGGCCCGAGGGCTTGGAAAGCTGATCAGTGAGGTAGAGCAAGGGACAGTGGGGGTGGGGAGGTGGCCTACTTCCAGCCCTGTGGGTTGGCTCCAGCTCTGCCATTAATCAGTCTGTTACCCAACAAGCCACCGAAACCCTCTTGGCCCAGTTTTTCTGCTGTCTAGAGGAGTAGGTGGGTGGCCACTGTGGAGTTGCTCTAGATCCTGCCCCATTTTTTATTTATTAATTTTTTTTTCTGGCCACCCTCACAAACCAGACAGCATTCACGCATGTAGTATATTCTCAGGGGCATGTGCAGATTTTGATGAGCCTTCTCAAGTGTGGAGGGGTGGCTACCCAGTCAATATTTGGAAATCACTATTGATACTAGCAGTTTAGCAATACTATTTTCTCACCATGGGCTGTGGGCATAAGCAGGATTGGCTGAGAGTTATGTGCTGCAGGTCTATGTTGTCTCTTTCCCAGGAGGAAGTGTATGAGAACGGAGTGAGCCAGTCTTCCTACGGGGTAACTGGGATTCTGCTGTATTTTATTTTAAAAAGTCCTGGATTCTCAGTCTTGGATCTCGGTCAGGAGCAGCATATTTCTTATGATATCACTGACAGTTGATCCTGACATATCCACTTGTGGTGACATCAGCATTGGGTATGAATGGACTGGACACTGAATTTTTGGTGTCAGGTTGTCTTTGTTCATTTCACAGATCTGGTAGTGACTTAAAGGAAGTCACTCAGTGGCGGGCCATAAGGACAGAGTGGAGCTGATACAGTCAGGTGGAGAAGAGGGGAAAGAGCCACAAAATGTTGAAACTCTTTCTCAGTGACTCACCCGTTGCAGACATCATTTCCAATCATGGCATATATGACAATGGCCGGATGGTCCAACAGCTGGTTCCTAGACAAGCTGGGAAGCCACAGATAGAATCTGAATGTTAAGCACTTGAAAAACCAGTTTTATAACCAGAAGCACAGCCCAGGCCTGGGAAAAGGCCTCTATATGACCCCCCCCACCCCGAAAATATTTCTCTATTATTCTTGCATTGCAGTAGAGCTAACTGCCATTCCAATTCCCTTTGTCTTCTCTGTAATCTCTAAGTCACATCCCCATTAGGGAAATGCCACAAATATGCACAAAACTGAAAAGAGTGGATTGAAATCTCAGGTAATGGGCACACTGCCATCTTCTTAGCCTCTTTTGGAGCATTTGCTATCAGTAATAAGCACTGGTGAGTTACCTGGGTTGCTCCTGTTCAGATTTACAAAACATCTGGACAGCGGTGGACCTGCAGTCAACTTCAAAAAAGACAAGGCCTTCCTGAGGGCTTTCATTCAGAACACTGCTGAATTCAGCCTCACTTCTGAATTGTTTTTCAGTTTTTATTTTATAGTAGTACAGTTTGCATTAAATAATAATCACATTTCTTGTGTGGAGCTGGCATCTGTACATAGCACAGCTCAATTCCTTTTTTCATCCTCTTTCTCTGCCCTCCTTCTCTCTTTCCACCATCACTTGATCTTTTCATTTGAACAAAATCTCTCTACTTCCTATGATCTTTTATTTTGCTCTTTATTTATATTTTGGTATCTCGTGTAAGAGAAGCCATGTGGTATTTAAGCTTGTGTGTCTGATTTATTTCACTTAACATATGGTCGCAAGGTGCATTCATTTCTGAATTTTAAATCCAAATGTTTTCAAAAATCTTTCCTTATTCATAAAGCTGGAATATGAAATGATCTTTTTGGCTTTTAATAAAAGTTACTTCTGTATCAGATCTAAGATTTATTCAACTTATACGTATTTTTATATTTCTTCAAGGGCATCTGCAAAAATTAATTGCTTCCTAAGCTTATTGGTCCAGGCAGTGATACCTCAGTATTTGCATAGCAATGAACTAGCTGTCAGTGCTCAGTAGAAATGACTACAGGAAGCAATGTCATTACAGCTTGCACATATATGTCCCCCAAAGTCTTCTGTAGTTACAGGTGGGCTTTTTGGAAGTGGTTGGATCTAGAGTGTGTTGCTGGAATTAATTGTGTGATGCTGGGACTGATTCCTGGTGTGATGCTAGGGTTAAGGCTCCCCTACCCTGGGTGTGAATGCTACTTGTCTTAAGGTGGGTACCCTGGATAGGATATAAGGGACAGAAAAAAAGTCACTGCTTTGTTTCTCTCTGCCTGCCAAAAACTGCTTCTCTCTTGTCATGCCATTATGCTTGGACCCAGCCAACTGTGAATTGGAACCTCTATAAACTGTGTTGAAATAGACCTTTCCTCCTTGAACTGAATATAATATATTTTGTCTCAGCAATGAGAAAAGTAACAAAGACAGACTGTTATTTCATCTCTTTTTCAAACTAATAAACCCAGTTTAAGAACAATCCCTTAGATCCATTGTCCACATACCTTTCTATAAACTTCTTCAAGTTTTTGGAAGAGGCACCTGAATAATTAAGGTTAAGAAAATTAAGTTAGCAAGTTCAATTTGACGCTGGCAATATGAGGGTCTATAGTCATGGGAGAAGCATTTTTACACAATCTGAATCATTCAGACCCTTGTGTTGATGGAAGCAATTTGCTTCTGATGAATTTCTGGCCTGTTTCATCCTGGGCCTCCCCTGAAGGGGTTTTCTCTTTAATGCCATTACACTTGGATTCATGGTCCCAAGACATTTCCAGGGCAAGAATGAGTAAATATTTTGTTGATGTGATTCAGGTGTGTCTCTACTGTCAAATAGATCAACTGCCCAAAATTTTAAAAGAATGAGTTTAAAAGATCCCAGAGGGACAGTGGAATTGATTCCCTGAGAACTACACACCTCCCCAAAGGGCCCCTTTCATCTCCTTTCTAGATCCCTCCTCCCTCCTGGGCTCCTTCATGCTGACTGGCTGGTGCAGTGGTCAGTTTTTATACAGCTGGTCCTGATGCCACCTTGCTCTGGTTTAGGTCTGGATGTGTCTCATAGCCTCATGCACACCTAGATGGGGCTTTTGGGGGGTCATTGTCTCATGGGGGTGCCACATTCACAGTGGGTTTCACATGGATGAGTTCATAGTGAAATGTGTTGCTTAACTGTGGGTCAGTAGGGGGAGTGAGTGGGCTGAGAGGGTTTAAACTTCCTCCTCTGCTCCTCCCTTCTGTCTCTGCTTCCTGTGCGCCCTGCCATGAGCTGTTTTGTTTCCTGCAGCTCAACCATGGTAGTACACAGCTCATACATATCAATAACATTTAATGAATATTTATAGGACAGCGGAGCTCACAACTGCCAGTGTGGAGAACTGCGATTCACAATGAAGGGGAAAAACGAATTTGTGAAACCTTCCATTCATGGAAAGATCAAGCTTGTTTATTGGAAGTCTCTGAAGTAGATCCCCTCCTTTTTTCCTTTCCCTTGTTTAACTTTGTAAACTTTGTAACATTCACTGCACAGCTGCTGTTGCTCTGCAGCTTTTGTTACATTTGAGGTTTGTTGCCTCAGAATCCTCAGCTCAAGCCGGTTCAGAAGTTCCTCTGTTGTTAAAGAGGATTGTTATACTTGCTTCTTCTCTATAGGTGGGATTTTGTGTGCTTTTCTAACCAATGGAGCTTGTAGTCTGTGTGCCATACTAGCCAATGAGAAGTGCAAGCATGTGACCAATGGAATTGCTGAGCCTAACCAATGAGATGACACAAATGTAACTCTGCCCCTTAACTTCAGGAATGTGCTGTAACAAGGGTAGACTAAAACAGCACACTTTGCCTTCGGAATTCCATTCTCTTGGACTGCCTGCTGCTACCTCTGAGCTGTACCCACTAGCTGGTGTTTCTGCCGCTTGAACACCAGGCCTTACATCTGCACTGCTAAGTTCTGGCTCCAGGTGAGACGCTATTATTCCTGTAGGAAGAGTACAGACAAGCAGGTGTGCAGTCTTGTCCCCAGAGGCTGCTCTGCCAGGAAGTAAGGAGTGAGTGGTCTTCTGGTGGGTGGTACAACTCAATGGGTGGAGTCAGAGAAGCCACATCTGGTTGTCCTTTTCCAATGAAAGATCCTTCAGTACCATCCAGTCTCAGAGCTTGGTGGGCAGGTGCGTGTCTTGGAGAGCAGTGAGGGCCTGGATGGGCAAGGTGGCTCTGGATGGCCTCTGTACTATGTAGAATTAGTTACAGGTCGTATGGACAGCGCTGAGGTTCTCTCTAGGGCTAGGACACTTAACTCATTCACACTCCTGTATAACCATCACCTCCATCCATCTCGGGACCTTCCCATCATCCCAAATTGATACTCTCTAGCCATTTCCCTGGCTGATAGGTTCAGACAAACATATTCTGCTGTTTGACTCTGATATAAATATTACAGGTGGGTCATGCAGTATTTGTCCTTTTGTGTCTTACTTATTGCACTTGGCACAGTGTCCCCAAGACTCATCTGGTTGTGTGCATATACCAGTTTGTTCATCCATTGGTGGATACTTGGACTGTTTTCGCCTTTTGGCTGCTGTGAGTAATACTGCTATGAACCTTGGTGTGCATTTACCAGTTCAAGTTTCAATTCTTTCGTGTGTACACCTATTTGGGAGTGCTCCTTTATGTGGGAGTTTTATTTGTTTACTTTTTTCTTAGAGGAGCTGTCATACTGTCTTCATCTTATTTTAGTAGTGAGGCAAAGCTAAATGATTAAAAGTGCATGCAGCCATACAAATCAAAGGCAGCCAGTCTGTCTCTGTATGCATGCATTAGCTCTTTCTTCCACCCTTTTCCTGAGCACTGGGGACTTGTCTGCCACATGGTAGAAAAGCAACAGGTGAGCTGAGCCCAGCCTCTGTCCCTCAGGGCTGGCAGCATCTCTGGTCTCTGTGGTATATCATGGCGGATGCCGAGGCTAATACTGAAAGTCAGTGTGAAGCTTGAAAAGAAGGGGGGAAGGGTGTGACTGAAGCCTACTGTCGTTGCCTGGGAAGCTTCCTGATTTTGTAACACTGTATCCCAAGTGTTTTGGCCGCTCCTTGGGTCCCACTGCCCTCTAGAGGAAGAGGAAAACTGTCCCCCACACTCTCAGGTCCCCCTCCCTCATTCATCAGCGGGGCCCTCTGTTCAAATCCGCCGGTGGCTCCCAGCTTCCGGTTTCCAGCAAGATAATAAATCAGGTGTTTAATTCGCACTCTTCGATCGCTCGCTTAACGAGAAATGAAAACTAATGGGAGCTCGAGGCAGGAGTGGAAAAACATGACAGGATCAGGCTGGGCCGATATTTTTCCTCATTATCCAGAGTACAGGTGGGAATTTGAGGTGGGGACAGTCACAGAGTGTGAGCAACTCACAGCTGGGAGGCTGGGGCCACCTTTTCTTCATATCCAGCGCCACTTCTGACCCTTCACTGCTGAAGGTAAGGACAGCAGACTCAGCACCACTGATTGTGCTGGATTTAAATTAAAAAGCAACCACACACATCCACCCAAGGAGCAAGAAATTGCTGATTCTTCTTTATTCAAATGCCTGCTGTGGTCGGTGTCCATACTACAAGCATAGGTTGCTCTTTGCTTCAGGTTTCTTGTATCTTTCATCGTTTGTGTTTCCTTTTGGAAATCTGTTTCATGAAGAGTATCAGTTCACCACTCCCCTGTCACTTTCTCTGTCTCCCTCTTTCCTCCTCTCAGTTGTCCTCTCCTGGGTATGCTCCTCTCCCCAGCTGTCCCTCACTGATGCTGCCCGTTCAAAGATGACAGCAGCTGAAACCAGAGTATGGGCAGGTAGAAAAGCGAGCTCCTCGCCTGTGGGATGCGGCAAAGCAGGCCAAACGCTTGACGAGCTCGCAAAGCTTATACCCAGGCTTCTACAATTACAGTTCAGGGAAAGGGCAAAGTTTGACCTTGGAAGAGGGCGTTTAGAGTAGTGTCCAAGGTGGAACAATGGAGAACCTGCCTGTCCCCAGTGAACGGAAGACAAACAATCAAGAGAGGCCTTGATTGTTTGCATTCTGGCTCAGCGAGTCTTAGAAGTAGAGTGTATGGTACATGAGTTCAGGGACAGGACGGGAAGAACAGAAAAGCTTCACCTGATCTCAGCAACGATCTGTTCTCCCTAACTGAACAACAGATCTCATCTCTTTTGCAGGGCCACGCCAGCGAGCAAGCACCTCACAGTCTGTGCATTTAAATCGACCGGTAAGACAATTTTAATGGTCTTCTCAATGAGCTTGTAACTCACTTCTGTCCTCTTTCATGAGTGTCTTTTCAGGGCTGTCTCAATGTGCTGAATTAATTAAAAATGTCCCCAGAGATTTCAAACTATAACACTATATTGTGTTCTTATCTACCTTATTCACCAGATCTGGCACCGTGTGACTGGCTGGCTCTTCTGCCCACTCAAAATCACTATGAAAAGTGAGCATTTTGAATCAATTCAGGACTTCAGGAAGCTAGGATAGTGCAACTAAGGACATGCAGGAAAGAGGACTGCAGAAGGGCTTCAGAAAGCGGCAAGAGCATGGGACAAGTGTGTTTAAAATGAGGAGGAGTATTTTGAGGGAGATTCATGATGATGTGTCTTTTACTGTGATATATTTAAAGATTTAAACATTCACTGTATATTTCTATCATACCTTGTCAATATGTCTTCATGGATTAGACAATTCAACTTGACCGTATTTATGGAGTACTTCCTATGTATCAGGCATTGTAGCAGTTGCTGGGGACACATCAGGAAATAGAAAAGATATGATCTCTGTCTCTTTTTTGTTTGTTTCTTTTCTTTTTAAGATAAGGTCTCAATATGTCGTTCAGGCTGGCCTCAGAATCACTGTGTAGCCCAAGCAGGCATTTCTGGGCTTTCTGCAATCCTCCTGCCTCAGTCTCCTGAATGCTGGGATTGCAGATGTGTGCCACCACGTCCAGCTATGATTTCGGTTTCTGTGAAGCTCGCAGTTATTAAATGAGTAATGTGCTTGCAGTGTTAGGGGTTCAGTGAAGAGCCGAAGAATTGGTGCTGGGTCCTGAAATAAGTGCGGGTGTCTACTTTCCTAAAGTCTAGGTAATTAATTCCCAATGAATTACCTGACACTCTTCACACAGCTCAGAGACAGGTTTCTAAAATTTAATGCCAAAGCTTGTGACTGTGTGTATAGGACAAAGCAGAACCAGGTTTTGTGAACGCTGCTAAAACTTACACCATTCAAGGGGGTTCTCTTCAAGAAAAAGAGCATAAAACACTAATGAAGCCAGAGTGGAAAGAGGTGTGCTTAGAACGATTTGTGATAAAATATCTCATGGTTGCTAATTTTATACATAGGCATGTTTGGCAGGCAAGCGAGGGCTCTCACGCTTCCAAACCTGCTTGCAGTCCCGGAGTAACCTCCATCACAAAACAGATTTCACAAGCACTGGCCCTGGAAGCAGCTAGCCAGGTAGCCCATTCTATGGATCCAAACCACAGAGGAGTAGCGACTTCAATGAAGTCTTGTAGCTGGTTCACGGTGTCTCAGCTAGCAGTTTGCTTCCAAGAGCAATTTAGTAAGTGTATGTCTATTGCTAATCCATAGTAATGACTGAAAACAGATTATACCCATCATCTCAGGACTCTTAAGAGGTTGAGGCAGGAGGATGGAGAGTTCAAACCCAGCCTGGGCTGTTCAGCAGTGATTTAGTGAGACCCTGCCTAAAAAATAAAAAGTACAAATGGGCTGGGGCTATAGCTCCATTTGAAGGCTCTAGACTCAACCTTTGCACTGAAAAAAAAAAAAGGATTATGAGCATTTATGAATTATTTAGTTCTCATAGGAAAATCTTTGTCAAGGACTGTGGGTGCATTTTAATTTATTGACCACAAATACACTTAAGCAGAGCAGGAAATGGCCTGCCACGAAGATCTGGGGACACCTGCAGAGCCCAGGTGAGGTCACGACTTACCCCGTCAGGAAGAGAGGTCACTGCCCAGGCATTCTGGACTGGTGCCATCTGCATTGGAGGGCACCTCATTTCCCGGTGGAGGTAGGAAATCAGAGACTTTGTGTGAACTCTTCTACTTTTTAGGTCTTGGCAACTAATCCGGCACCTCTAAGAAATGTTTCAGATGCCGAACAAAACAGAGCCGTGGGGCATGTTTGTACTTGTTGTAGTCTACCTTCCCACCTACAGGGTGGCACAAAAGTCAACATATTTGAAATAAACTTACAGACTTTCCCCCAATTTCTGTTTGTTAATTATAACAGAGGGTGTTAGTTATTTTAAAGCTTAAGTTTAAATCAGTTAGCAGCATATTATGGCCCCTATCTAGATGGGCCCCCAACACCTCCTCTGTTCCTAGGTGGGGTTTTCGGGAAGTGGCTGGATAGCGGTTATGTGACACTGGATGGTCTGTGTGTTGTACTGGATTAGTTGTCCACTGTTGGGTCCTCTCATAGCTGGGTGTGATGCTGGGTGGTGAAGCTGGTGGGAGAGAGGTGTGTCACTGTGAGTGTGGCCTAGAGGGTTTATCTCCCTCCTCCTCCCTGACCCCTGGCTGCTTCCACTCTGCTGTGCCCCGAGCGCTTTAACCTCTGCTGTTCCCTTCGGCTGTGTCACTCTGCCTTGGAACCAGCCAGCTGTGGACCGAGACCTCTGCAAATTAGGAGTCAAAATAAACCTTTCCTACTTTAAGTTGTGGGTGCTGGGTGTTGTCTCTGCAATGGGAAAGTAACTGAGACACGGCTGTCCCGATTTGTGTTTGATTTTCCTAGTGAAGAGCGATATAGTTGGGTGATAAATTCTGCGGCTCTCTCCTTTCCTTTCTCCTTTCCTCCTTTTCTCCCCTTTCCAGCAAGATGGCTTATGTTTTCATATTTTATTTTTTGCTTATGTATATGTGAAAGTGAGTTTCTTCAGTGTAGGAGATTTTTCTAAAGCACTAAGGAGCACAGGGTGAGCACAGAGCAGAGGGCTTCATTTAGCGTTAGTTTAGGAAGGAACCTGTGTCTTGTGTGTGAGCGGTTCTCCTGCTGACCTGTGATGGCTCCATGCTCTCCTGGTTCTGCTCGTAGCTGTTAAATTGAAGACTGTTCTTCGGTCCATGCATTATGATCATTCATTAATTCTCCTTCATGCCTCTTTTCTAGCAGACCCCAGGATTCCACCTTCCATTCTAAACATTATTCCTGGATGAGACCAAACAACTGTCCTGATTTCTTACATCTTTCTGAGTTCAGGTCTCCTCTTGAGCCTAGGCTTAAGGGTCCAGTTGCTTGTGAGACACTTCTTCAAAGATGTCCCTTGAATACCTCAAATGGAGCATGGTCAGCACTACACACCATCTCCATCCTTAAGCAGCTCCCCCTTCCCTATCCCTGTCTAGGAAGACACAGTCACCTGCCCAGTCTACTGAGTGGGGCATTGGACCATTATCCTCTCCTCCCCACTGTCTCCTGCCTCTAGCGTGCCATTAGCTGTGTTATTGTTGCTATTTCCCAATAAATCTCTATTGAAACAATTATGTTCTGTTCCCACTGCCTGTGATTAGGCCTCCCTCACTTTAGTCAGGGCTCTGGAGGTGGTTGCTTAATTTATCCTTCAAGGAATCATTCTTTTCCCAATTTCTACTTGTCCCCTGTAGGGAACCACTAACTCACAATATTGTGTAAATTATTGCTAAAGAACCTCCATGAGAGTCTCACTACCAATCAAATATCAACCCAATTATTCCCTTCTAAGTATCTTCCTGAAAGAGTTAAGGATGTAATGTCACAGTGATCCTTGCATACCCATGTTTATAGCAGCACAATTCATAATAGCTGAATCTTGGAAATGGCCGACATGCCTAGCAACAGATGAGTGGATAAAGAAAATGTGGTACTTATATATAATAGAGCACTACCAAGCTAGAAAGGAAGATAAATTCAAGGCATTTGTAGGAAAATGGAGATGTCTTGAGACCATAATGTTTGTGAAATAAATCACATAAGATTAGATATTGCATAGCATTTCTTATATGAGAAACCCAAAGTATAAATAAAAACACAATAAAAGGTAGACATGGGAAGTAGGAAGGCAGATCTTTTGCAAACGAAAAGAGAACTAAGAGATGGAGGACATGAGGAGAGAAGTGGAGAACAGGAATGGAAAAAGAACTGAGATGAGTTATGTACATGTTCCAGTTCCCCACAAGAAATATGATCTTTTTATACTTCAAACATGGGCTACTAAAAAATAACAACTGAGAGGAAAAAAATCAGCTAGAGTTATCTTTTAAAAATGTAAGTCTTATTCTTGGGGCAGAATACTTTTGTTTGGAAATAAAATGTCTTCCAAAAGTTTCATATGTTCACAGGTGGAGTTTTTGAAAGGTGGAAAAAATACCCAAGATACATTAATGTGATCTGGGATCCTTTATTATCATTTTAATGTCTGTGGGATCTGTGGTGATTTCTCTTATTTCATTCTTGATATTAGTGATTTATTTTTTTATTTTTATTTTTATTTTTCTGAGACAGGGTCTTGCTTTGTAGTTCAGGCTGGCTCTGAGCTCACCATGTAGCCTAGGCAAGCCTCGAACTCAGCAATCCTCCTGTCTCTGCCTCCCGAGTGCTGGGATTACAGGCGTGAGCCACCACGCCCAGCACTGTGGTATGTGGTATTGATGGCTGGTGGGCGTGAGTCTTCACGCCCAGCATTGTGTGTGGTTATCGGGGATCGAACTCAGGACCTTGCACTTGCGAGGCAGGTGCTGGAACCACTGAGCTAATCCTCGGGCCCTTTTTCTTTCTTTTTTTGTTGTTAGGCTTCAAGGTTATAAATTTTGTTGCTTTTCCCCCCAAAGGACCACCTTTTTGTTTCATTATATTTTTCAATTGTTCAGTTCTTTATTTCAATTCCTGTTCTTATCTTTATTATTTCCTTCCTGACACATGCTGTGGATTTATTTAATTCTTCTTGTTCTAGTTTCTTGAGGTAAGAGTTTAGATTATGGATTTAAGACCTTTATTTCCTGGTTTATGATTCCTTCTGTGGTACAGGAGATCAAAGTTCGGCCCTTGCACTTCCTAGGGAGGCGTGGTACCACGAGTTTAATCTCCAGCCCTTCCTGGTCTATGATAAGTATTTTAATACTATAAGTTTCTCTTTAAGGACAACTTTAGCTGCATTTCACATTTGATATGTTGCATTTCTATCTTCATTTTCATCCAGTCAAAATATTTCTAAATTTCTTCTTGGATTCATGTTTATTTACAAAATATTGCTTAAAATAAAAATTATTAAAGATTTTCCAGCATGTTTTATAATTCAGGTCTAGTTTAACTTCACTGTAATGACAGAAGGTAATTTGTAAAATTTCAGTTCTTTTAAATTTGTTAAGATTTATATTATGACCAAGAAGACATTCTACCTTGGGGAATGTCCCATGTGTATTTGAAGAGAATGATTCTGTTTGTGGAGTGATGTTTCGGTAAATGAAAATTAGACCCCAGTGGTGGATAGTTCTGGGTTTTACTGATCATCTCTTTTCTTGGTCTATAGATTATTAACAAGAGAATGTTGAGTCTCTAACTATATTTATGGTTGTGTCCCTTTCTCCCTGCTGGCCTGTCAGTTTTCCCTCCTATATTTTGGAGCTCTGTTTTTGTG
>PVIC010010130.1:0-37440 GCA_004025085.1 Thryonomys swinderianus
ATGCCTACAATGGTTAGGTAGCCAACCAGAAACATGAGCAAGCAGGTTAGGGCCATATGGGGTCTCGGCTACCAGGCAAGGGCTCAACCCTATCTTGGGAATCTACATTGCCGATGTGCTAGCACAGGCTTTATGGTATCTTTTGATTCTTTTCAAGAAAAACCAGGAGCCTGATGTGGTGACTCAAGCATATAATCCCAACACTTGAGAGGCAGAGGCAGGAGGGTTGCTGTGAGTTCGAGGCTAGCATGGTTTACATAGGGAGTTCAGGCCCAGCCTTAACTACAAAGCAAGGCTCTGTCTCAAAAACCAAAACAAGATAAAAAGAGAAAGAAATACTAGGAATCTAGAACTTTATTTAAAATCTTGATTTATAAATGCTGGTGATTAATTTAGGTGCTTTAATTTAAAAATTGAACTCTGGGGCCCAGGCAAAAACTCACTACTAGACTAGCAATCTGTGATCTCTGCCTAGGAACATGAAATTCTATACAGCAGTGAAGTTCGAAGGGTTCTTTCAGGATATCACCACTGAGAATGAACACAGAACACAATTTAGTATTTTCAGACTCATCACCAGGAAAGAAGGCAGGTCCTCTCTGCCTTCTACAAACTGCCACCTGGGCAGCCATGGTCAACTCTTTTATTGGAGTCTTCAAATTCTTATCTCAATTTCCCTTTGAGACATTGCTTATACTGTGATGTACTGCATTGTTTGTATTTATTTGTTTTGCCTCCATTTCAGACGTTGGCCATGAACTTCCTTCTCTGGAAGATGGTTAGATGATTATTTTCACATTATATCCTCAACATACACACACACACACACACACACACACACACCACTTTCCGGGTCTTCCCATCATTACCATCAGTATTTTCCACTTATTAATTTTAATGAGATCGTTACCCATTTCTTATGTTACCATGATGGTAAAAATTCCATTTGCAACTGAGCCACGCATTTTACTAAGAAGATTTTTCTTTCCTGCACAACTAAGTTTTTCCAGAAGTTAATTCTTGTCCCTTTCCTCTTACTTTCTTCTCTGTGTATCCACCACTAATTCGATCCCAGACTCTCAGCCAACCACCTACATCTCTCAGTACTTTCCCATGTTATAGTATTTTCCTCTTGAGCACCGCTGGAGGCTTCCAATGACTTAAATCGGGTTCACTTTCCCTTTCTGCCTGAAATGTTCCCCTAGATATCTCTCACCAGTGCTGTAGAAATTCCCTCTACCTTTCCTAGGTATTATTTCCCCCCTTTCCAGCATTCTGGGCTTTTTTTCCCTTTGTTTTGGTTTTGAGGTTTGTTTGTTTGTTTGTTTGTTTTTGAGACAGGGTCTCGCATTGTAGTTCAGGCTGGCTCTGAGCTCACTATGGAGCCCAGGCAAGCCTCAAACTCAGCAATCCTCCTGTCTCTGCCTCCCGACTGCTGGGATGACAGGCGTGAGCCACCACGCCCGGCTGTTTATTTGTTTTTTTTTTTTTTAAAGGGAAGAGTGTTTTGAGACGGGGTCTGACTATGTAGTTCAGTCTGGCATTGAACTCACGGCAATCCTCCTGCTTCAGTCTCTCAAGTGCTGGCACTATCAGCCTCCACCACCATGACCAGCTTCCTCTCCTTCTTGTTTTGGAGAAACCAACCCTCCAATTGCCTTCTGAGTAGCACAGGAAGTGTCTTAATCATGTTCTCATTGCTGGGACACAATACCCAGCCCCCACAGCTTAAAGGAGGATCGCTTTCTCTGGCTCAGCTCCTGTCCGTGGTCAGCTGGCTCTAAGGTGGAAATAAAATGGCGGAGGCACACGGTAGGGGGAAAGGTGTTGACCACATGGTGGCCAGGAAGTAGACAGGAGAGGAGATGGGGCCAAGAACGTCCCCTTCATGCACAGTGTCCCACAGATCCCTAAGTGGGCTAGGAATTCGTCAGTGGATGCATGTACAGCACCCCCACTATCCAATCTGGGGGACATTTAGATCTAAACCGTAACAGGAAGCAAACGCTTTGTATCTTACGTGTCTAGAGATGTTCCTACTGTTCTCCTACATGCCCACTCAACTACCACTGCATGAAATGCTAGAAGGGAGTTAGTTTGCTTTCAGATATTTCAAGTCGTGGCCTCATTGTGCCCTTACTTCCAACACCGCTGCTCTAAGTCTTCCTGACGACCGTTTCTTTTAGCCTCTTTTCATTCTCTTTTCCTTTTTCTTTGATTCTTTCTACAGTCCAATTTTCATTTTCATTTAGTAAATCTTGAGAGAAGATTCCAGATGTGTGGGTTCCCTCTGCTGCCTCTTCTGGAATCACAGGACTGTGCTGCTGGTGCCCCGTGAGAGAGCCAGTGACAAGCTGTGTCTGAGGGTGGCAGAAGCCACGGCGGTGGCAGCAAAGAGGCGAGAACCACACCAAGTTCTAGAACCTGTTCCCGCAATTCCCTTGCGGGCTGACTCTTTTTTTCAGAGATAGAAAAGCTTCTTTGTCACAGTTTCTTTTTTTGATTTTCCAAACTTTGAAAGACGTAATCACAGGAGTTAGAAGGATGGCACAAAGACTGCTGCAAACAACTGCTTAGATTTAACAACTGTCAACATGTGCACATGTGAAGTCTGTCCCTGAACTGCGCATCGCTTCCAGGACTCCGACCTTGGGTGCCCTTAGTGCTTCAGACTTCATCTCCTCAGGATGAAGACACTCACCTAAAAGCCATCACTCAATTATTGCATAAAAAGTTAATAATAATTCCTAGGCAAGAGGTATGGCTCAGGGGCGGAGCACGTGCTTAGCATGTGCAAGACACTGGGTTTAATCTCCAGCCCCAAAATAATACTGGTGATAAAACTAATTCCATACTATAATTGAATGTACAATCCATATTACAGCCCCCCAGCTGTCCTCTAAATGACTCTCATGGCTGATCCTTTTCCTTTCTTTTCCATCTTCTTTATTGTAGTTGTTGGGCACCAGGATGTAGCCAAGGTGAGCAAACCAGACTTGACCATCGTGGCTCTTTAGACGCCTTTCATCATTTAGTACAGAACATTCCCCTCCATCCACACACTAGTGATATTTTCAACAGTTCAGGGAAGTTTTCCAGTGAAATTTCCCACATTCTGGATTTCTCGGATTATGCCCTCACATCGCTAATTTCTCCCTACTTTATCCCTCGAATCTAGAGAGTCAGTTAGACTCAGGTCAAACATTTTGGGCAAGAATACTTTTGAAGTCATATGGTATATTTTATGTTGAATCCTATCAAGATGCATAGAAAGTCTTACTATTAATCTTCAGTCAAGTTTAGTCACTTCAGTGAAGTGGTGATGACAGATGTCTCTATTGTAAGGGAACCTATACACCAGGCAACTTTTCACTCTCAAGAGATATCAGCACATGGGACTACTATGTCCTGCGACAACCTTCCACCCCTCCGTCTGCACCCATTGACAATCCTTGCTGCTAACAATTAGTACATGAATAGCCCGAGTGTAAAATGCCTAAAAGAGGACGGAGAAGCTGGACATGATATGCTGGATATAACAAATATGATTCCAAAAGTTTCACTGAGATCTTCCCCTATATATATTCAACTGTTCCAGATTTATAAGCCCTTAAAGAAACACTGGCCTGAAGCAATGAGCAAAGAATCTCTCTGGCTTTGGACTTGAACCTAAGTGAAAAGTGACTGCATGGTACTTCAGTCTTCCCGGGGAAGACAGCTTCGTCCCTGACCATCGCAAGAATAAGCTAACCAACAAGAGGAGGTGTGTGGCCTTGTTCACAGTCAAGTATTTGGACAGCGCCTTTGCCCCACGACGAGGAAATAATGCAAGCTCAGGCATCCTGCCCCCTCCACCCTGGGCTGGTTCACAGCCCACACCCAGCAAGAGGCATGTTTCCAGAATGCTCAGTTCCAAATCACTACTTCTTTCAAAATAGTTTCTTGCTCTGCTGTTCAAAACAAGTTTCTTTGAAAGATTCAAGTGATCGTTTCAATGAGCCGTTAGACCTATGCACCATTTTAGAAAACTGTCCTTCAAATCTTCGAAAGTTAAGTCAGCCTTCCAGGAGCATTGTAATAAAGGACTGCTCCAGAGACTATCTCCTGTAGACCCGCACCTTCCAGTCACTTCGCGTTATCTCCAAACACCTGACTTTTGCAAGATACCTGGTATCAAAACTGCGTTGTGATTCTGGAGCATTCCGACTCGACCCATACGCAGCAAGAAAAATTTACTTTCATTTTTTTTTTTTTTTTTTTTTGCTTTTTGGAGACAGGGTCTCGCTTTGTAGTTCAGGCTGGCCCTGAGCTCACTATGGTGCCCAGGCAGGCCGCCGCGAACTCAGCAATCCTCCCGTCTCTGCCTCCCGAGTGCTGGGATGACAGGCGTGAGCCACCACGGCCGGCATTGTGGTATGCGGTGTTGATTGCTGGTGGGTGTGTCTAATGTCTAATGTCCCAGCATTATATGTGGTTACCGGGGATCGAACTCAGGACCTTGCGCTTGCGAGGCAGGAGCCGGAACCACTGAGCTAACCCTCCGGCCCGAAAAATTTCCTTTAATTCACATCAGATGGGAGCATGGACCCGCCAGCGAAGAGCTCTTCCAGGGGAGGCCAGTCACGCAGTCAAACACAAGGCAGAGCGGGGCAGGGCCTGCGCGGAGCCAGGCAGGAGGCCGGCAGGGAGGGACGGACAGCACAGGTCACTCCCTGACTTGAGGAACCAGAGAAGGTGTCTCCCAGGGACTCCCCCGGAATGGAAAATGATTCCCCGTGGTGGAAATGGCCTCCTGGGAAGCCGGCCAAGGCTGAGTCACCAGGTCACCGCCCAGGTCTGAAGGCGGACTGCCCTCTTCCAGCCGCACTTGTATAGCTCCCTAGAGAGCGCTATCATAATTTCGGGGGAATTCCTTTATAAATCCTGTGGGGTTTTTATTTGTAAAGAGTATTTTAAGAGTATGCAAATTTAAAATCACTTTAGTATCATTTTAGGGCAGTCGCTCTAAGAAGAGCAAAGTTATATTATCAGGCAAACAATTGAGACAGGAAGCACAAACTCCCGACGAGTGGAGAATTTGGAACCAGAGAGTAGATGCTGGCTAAATGCTGAGTGGACAAATTCTTCCGATCTCATCTACACGTAAAGGCCTAGAGTGTCTTCTCAGCAGTTTACTGGACCCCGCCTCCAGCCTCCTGCCTCCTCCAGGCCTCCGGCCTGACCCTGCATGCCCCCCTCACCAACAAACTAGTCTCTCACCAGCACTTCATGTCCCTCCTGCACAAGTGAATACAAATCTGCCACAGACTAGCTTTACCATGACTCAGAAAAACCCAACTAAACAAAACATCCTAATGATTCACAAAGGAGCCGGCCAGAAGCTCTTCACGGAAAAGATCTATTACCAGTTACATAATCTCACCACTGGCATCAGCACTGTAGCACCTTGGGCACAGCAGCCAACTCTCAGTTTGAAAATCAAATCCAGGGGCCGGAGGGTTAGCTCAGTGGTTCTGGTGCCGGCCTCACAAGCACAAGGACCTGAGTTCGATCCCCGGTAACCACATATAATGTTGGGCGTGGAGACACGCCCACCAACAATCAACACCGCATACCACAATGCTGGACGTGGTGGCTCACGCCTGTCATCCCAGCACTCCGGAGGCAGAGACAGGAGGATTGCTGAGTTCGCGGCGGCTTGCCTGGGCACCATAGTGAGCTCAGGGCCAGCCTGAACTACAAAGCAAGACCCTGTCTCAAAAATAAAAAAAAAAAAAGAAAAGAAAAGAAAATCCAGAGGAAGGGAAAAAGTAGCCTGATGTTCCCGCCGCGCATAAAATCATGTGATCTTTTTCTGGATACATAACTATTTGCGTTATTCCTAATAATGAAGAGAAATGACACCCTTCTCTCTTCTAGAGAGTTTACATCTGGAAAAATGTCCCTCATTTTAGGAATGAAAAGTGAAGAATCTATTGCGCTTCCTGTAACTATGTTCTCTTCTGCTTTTCCTTTTCACCACTGAAAGCTAACAATAACAAGGCTAGAGGAGGAGCTCAGTAGTACAGCACTTGCATAACCCTAAGTGAGACCCTAGGTTCAGTCCTGAGAGCTGGAAAAAACAAATGGTGCCATCGCTTATTATGTGACTGTCTTGACTGCTGAAACAGAATAGCTGAAATCAGAATAGCCCCTTAGTCCAAAACAAGAAGCAAAATTTTACAAAGGAAATTCCTTCCAACTCACCTTGAAATGCCCTGGCCCTAAGAAACAGCACTTCCCATCTATTTTGCTTCTGACACATCAGGGGCTGTTTGATGAGCAGTCACTTGAGGACGCTGGTCCGTCCAACACAGAGTATCTGAATTACAGCATGGCCCAGCGAAGGAGTAAAAGTAGCCAGAAAAGAAGAGCCTGGGAAAGGAGTCAGAATGGAAACAAACAACACTGACGATGATGGCTATTGTTGCACAACATTCCGTTACTTCCGTTCCCAGCATCATCCCAGCGTGAGCACTTGCAAAATTGTACAGGTCAAAGCGGCTACCTATTCTGACAGAAGGATACATGACAAATGGGCTTATCATGCAACTGCTACTAAAATTATAAATGTCACAGTAAATGGTGTTTTAAAATAAAAGTTATAGGAGGTCACCATTTTGGACTAGGCTCTCATACCAGGTCCCAAAAGGACAGACTAAGAACAAAATGGGGTCACTTATGTTGAGGTTCCACATCATCAAACTGAAACTAAGTTACTCTCTGGCCTTCGGAGAAATGGTGGGGGAGGCGACAAACTTCTCAAACAGGCTTGTTTGAATCAGAATGGCAATAAATGTCTCTCTCCTTTGATCCATACCAAAAGGTAATCTGAAGGAAACTGATGTCAAGTAGCTATTTTCCTACTGTTGAGACGCCTGTCTCTGCCTTTGAAATGATCAATCTGCTTGTGGTTCATGCTTTCTTCAGCCCTTTTCTGGCTATAAAAACCAAACTCCTTTGCTCAGCTCACTGAAACATTATCTACTGATGAAATGACAAGTTGCCAGAGTCTAGAATTACAGATGAAGTCAAATGGATATCGTTAAACTAAATTTGTTGTAATTTTATCTTTTGACAGTTGTATAAGTCAGCTTTCCACCACTGAGACAAAATACCTGTGATAAACAATTTATAAGAAAGAAAGGTTTATTTTGGCTCTTGGTCCCAGAGGTTTTAGTCTGTGGTTACTTGGCCAGGTTGTTTTTAGGAAAGAAGGAAAGAAAGAGAGAGACAGAGAGAGAGAGAGAGAAAACAAAAGAAAGAAATAAAATAATTCCTGAGTACCAGTTTACAAGTGCCTAGTGACCACTTCTAACAGCAGACAATATTACAGTAGTGATCAGCTGTCAAGGCCCTGGGGTCAGGCTAGGAGAATTCAATTCTGACATTGATCCAAACAGGTTGTTTCACCTCCCTCCAGCTTAGTGTCTACATCTGTAAAATAAAAAAAACAATCAAAACACCATTGTGCCATCCAGGTGAAGAGTTCTGCATGAAGCCTGGGAACAAATCATAAATGCTAGTTACTACCTCTGTTACGAAAGCATCAACATGTCCCTCCTCACCACCCTAGTGAATCTCTGAGCAAACACGCCTTCTCTGCTTCTGAAGACCTCTGGACAAGGACACAGGAATTTCCTCCTCCAGGAAGCCTTGGCTGTAACATAAATAAAATATTGAATAATAACTAAATAGCAAGTCTAAAATGAATGTCAACATTTCCACGAGGATGGGTGACCACAGTGCAGGTCTTCGTTCTTCTAACAGATGAGTTTCCCCGGCAGGTAACTTCTTAAAGTCATTTACTTTACAACCTTGTTGACCAAATGGAATTCAGACAGAAAGTTATCCCATGGTTTCCTAATAATCCAAGTTTGCATCAGCTGGAAAAAAAAGAAAAGAGAAACAGGATGGAGGTACTTGATGGCTTGTTAAGAAACAGGAAATATTCTTAGATCAAATAGAAGCCATGGGCTCAATTGTTTCTTAAATTTCTCTTCCATTATTGGATTTTTAAAAATTTGTTCAGTTTATTTTTGTTAAGCAAAACATTTTAGGTCATTGCATGCTTTCACAGGTGGAACAAGGCTGCTTTAAGATCCTATTCTCTATCTAAATAAATTCACCAAACAACTAATTAGCATTAAACAAAAGCAGCACAAAAGACAAAGTTAAAACAAATCAGGAGCAAACTGAACTTTCTAATTCAGTAGCAGAGTCAACCACTTTGGATCACCGGCAAAGGACCAAGCTAATTAAGAGTCGCCTTTTCTTCCTCAGCTGCAGAGCTCCGCCTCTCTTCCTAAAAGGTCCCCAAGGTTTGCTGCCCTCCTGGGGTCTTCCTACCCTCAGGTTCTCCCTGAGCTGTGGTTGACCTGCCTCTCCTGGTCACACCTTCACAAAGATACAGCGCATTCTGTGGTTGAGTTCTCTTCCTACGCAAAAACAGTTGTAAAGGGTTTGGGGTGTGGACCAGTTTAAATCAAAACCACAGCAGCATGAGTTGACTGCTAGCCACAGGAGCCCTCCAATGGTCTACTGCATTCTTATCATTCCTCGGCAGAACCACCTATAGAATTAGTTTGACTTACATTGTGATCCTAAGCATTAAATCTTCCACTAATTCCTACCACCCACCGTGAGTCATAAACCATTGAATCCAGGACTCTGTTCAGTGTCCAAGAGCTAATAATTTAAAAATATGAGTGATTTCACAAGAGCTTAGTTTTACTCCAACTAGAAATGCATGGTGACTTCGGTTGGTGCTTTTTGATCTATCTGCTAGTCCATAATAGTGACATTATGTGTATCTCATCCACTTCAGAAGCGAAGCTGTAATATCACATGTTCTGGCTTTCCTAAGCAAGATGAAGTGAAGAAAATATTTGAACCAAAGGTATGGGTATGGTAAAAATAGACTGAGAAATCACTGGGCTAGCACTCTGGGATTGAGAATAGAACCTGCCCAAATCTGGACCCTCCAAAATGGAGATAGGGTAGTAATATCAGCCTGGCCAGTGAAGTTATTCTTTTTTTTTTTTTTTTTTTTTGAGACAGGGTCTCGCTTTGCAGTTCAGGCTGGCCCTGAGCTCACTATGGTGCCCAGGCAAGCTGCCGCGGACTCAGCAATCCTCCTGTCTCTGCCTCCCGAGTGCTGGGATTACAGGCGTGAGCCACCACGCCCGGCACTGTGGTATGTGCTATTGATTGCTGGTAAGTGAAGTTATTCTTAGAAAAAACAAACCAAAAGGTTCAAATCCAGTTTTTAGAGCAGTGACTTTCAGAGTTGTGTTTTCCTTTCTTGTTTTTATCCATTTCCATGGTGTCTGTGTGTGTGTGTGTGTGTGTGTGTGTGTGTGTGTGTGTGTGTGTGTGCAGTTTACACTCAGACCTGGAGCAGACACATCAGCTGAAATGAAAGCTCTGAACTCCATACTTTCAACTCCAACCACACAGTGGCATTTTCTAACTCTTTTCAATTTCATTTATAAATGTCGGTGTGAATCACTGTGTTTGTTTTCCAACATTGGGACAAACTACCCGAGATAAACAACTCATAAGGAAGGAAGATTTAGTTTGGCTCACTGTGTTCAACGTTTCAGTCCATGGTTGTTTGACTTTGTTACTTTTGAGGCTGTGTTAAGACAACACACTATGGCAGCAGTACATGGCAGATGAAGGCTTGACTTCAAGCAGTCAGGAGGCAAAGAGAGAGACAGGAAAGGTCCAGGGTCCACAGATCCCCTTCAAGGCCACACCCCTGTGGGCCCCACCTCTTAAAGGTCCACGTTCCTGCAACACCACAGTTTGGGGAACAAGCCTTTAACGTACAAACTGCTGGTACCCCTTAGCCAAACCATACCGGTCAGTAAATGATTTCACTATCCACCTTAATTTGAAAAACAGTGTCCTAGAAACTCATTTTCCGCCCAGCTAGGATAATTCTAACTAAACTAACCTAACAGCAGGCCATGGATAGTCTGTTAAAAGTTGGGGATAAGGAACTTGATTGTTATTCGGCTTTCTGTCACTGTAACAAACACCTGAACAAATCATCTTATGAGGAGGAAAGGTTGAACCTGGATTCAACACACCGGGGTTTAGCAGATGCAGTGTCAAGTAGTAAATAAAAGGAACAGAGTGAGGACACAGTGGAGACCGAGACATCCGGGCATCTCCGCTCTACCACCCTGACTCACTGGCAGAGTTTTACCAACTGGGTAAAAATATGAAAAGCTAAATAAAATAATTTATCCTAGATAAACTAGATGGTCTCAGAAAAAAAGAAACTTCTGATATTACAATACTGGTATCTTCAAGAAAACGTCTAGCTCTCTACTCTTGGGTACCCACCCATTAAAAAGCACCCTCAAAATACAAGCCGCTCAATGGTGGAGAATCTGAGTCACCAAAACAGGAACCCAAAGAAACAGAGACCATATAGGAAACAGAAGAAAACTAAAAATAAAATCTAAGAAACTATTACTCTCCTTGAAAAAAGAGAAAAGACAGTGAATACATACAATCAGAACAAAATGCCTTTGAAATTAAACACTAAGAAAGCAAGAAATAAATCATCAAAGTTTTAATGAACAGTTGGAAGACAAAGTCAAAGAAACTGAGGGGGTGTGGCTGAAAGAACTGAGTGAGTACGGAAGAAAATACTGTTTTCCGTGACAAATCTTAGAACTAGTCGAAGGTAAAAGGACTTATCCGTAGTACTTGATCAGAAATAAATATTAATGCAATATAAAACATTGTAAACCTGGAGGAGACACTAATAAGTGAAATAAATAGAACACAGATATGCAAATACCAGATCTTTTCTTTGATATAAGTACCTGTAGAGGTAAAGGAGCTCTAGAATGTATGATAGTTTTCATAATATCCAAAAGGAATTTGGTGTGAGAACGTGATGAGGGGAAGGAATAAATATGATTTGAAAAAAAATAAAAGAGTATGTAAATAGGGGGTGGGGAGGGGGTGGTGGGCAGGGATGTGGGTAAAAATGAGAATTGACCTGTGTCACATAATGGTACAAATTCCCCAGTGTTGTGTGTGATTGTGAGCTGTGTATATAATGTACCAATAAAGTTTACTGAATAATGCAAAAAAAATGTTTTCAATATTTTTAGGGAGAAAAGGCCAGTTAAAAAATCAGCAGTCACACGGGAGGAGAGAAATGCTCTAGACTGCTCTTGGAGATAGAGGCCCTGGGTTTGAAACTCAGCCCCACCTCGCACAGAAGGGCCCTCCTCTCCCCACCCTCCAGCCCCTTTTGTGTGAATAGAGATTCAGAGCTAAGTAAAAGAGCAAGTTCTGGTGCCTGTAGGGCTGGACGCTGTACCAGAACGCACAGTGGAAGCATTCCCTTGACAATGCTCTACGGGCAGCCTCGCAGCACGAAATACAGGCGCTTTGCCAGCATGGTGATGGCAGGAATGAAGAGCCACAGGGACCTTTAGAAGCTGATCCAGTGACTGGTCACAGAGTCGGGTCACCCTGACATCTCCCCAGCTGGTGTTTCCAGGAACACCACAAGGGCAGGTTCAGGTTTTGCCTTCGTGCGGCAGCCTGAGTGTGGTGCCCTGGTTGGAGGGAAAAGCTTCTGGGACCTTCCTACGATCCGCCGGCGGTACAGGGCACGTTCCTGTGACCACCAGGGCCCTACCTTTCCTCAGAGAACCCTGGCAGACAGTAACTCCCCTTGGCCGACGGCCACTCCTTCCAGCAAGCACAAGTCCTGATTCCATGACTCAGGACTGCCTCTGGGGAAGACTGTCACCGGGAAGCGAGAGATGTTAGGAGCGGGGAGCCCTTTCTCCCAGGCTGCCTCATCTCCTCCGGGGGATGCTGCGGTGTGTGAAGCGGGCCTCACGCTGCGCAGCCGTCTTTGACCAGCAGGTCGCACGCTGCTGACACACTCAAGACGGTAGAGGAGAACCCAGCTAGAATCAGCCGCACCCTGGGGTGCTCTCAGAGAGCCACCCCAGGCCGGTCCTCGTGCTGGAAGCCAAGGATCACTGGATCTTCTGTTGCTAGTAACCAAGGTGATCCATCATGACGCCATGTGTGCCATTAACTGAGTGATCTGCATCGGTTCCGTCGCACGCGTCATGTCTGAGCGACGTGGAGCCTGTTTGTTAAACACTCGACTCCAGACTGGCGCTCAGGATATTCCTTCAGTGACGGTGACATCTGTGGGCAGACGCGCAAGACTCTGGTGCGCAGCGCAGAGGGGGCTGATGTGCACATCGCAGCGCTTCCGCTCGGTCTAGGTTCGGGCCCAAGATTCTCCTTTTAAAATAAACCCTGCACGCCATAAAAACGCAAGGCCATCATCAGGTCAGTTGAAAAACAGAGGGAAATACTGAACTCTATAAACTTTTTTAAAGGTCTTCCTTTTGATTCATTTATTATCTCTCAGCAACTGAACTCGGGAGAATGACACTTATACCTTTGCTCCTACATGTGATTTCAATTTTTTTTTTTTTTTTTTTGAGACAGGGTCTCGCTTTGTAGTTCGGGCTGGCTCTGAGCTCACTATGTAGCTTAGGCAAGCTTCGAACTCAGCAATCCTCCTGTCTCTGCCTCCCGAGTGCTGGGATGACAGGCGTGAGCCACCACGCCTGGCACTGTGGTATATGGTATTGACGGCTGGTGGGCATGAGTCTCCACACCCAGCACTGTATGTGGTTACCAGGATTGAACTCAGGACCTTGCGCTTGCGAGGCAGGCGCCGGGACCACTGAGCTAACCCTCCGGCTCTGTGATTTCAATTTTATAAAAAATGTTTGTCGACTTGGTAGCAAATCTAGACTTTATAGATTGGTAAAGAGCTACTTAAATAAATTAACTAATTGTCACACCCTGGTTTATGCTAGCTGGTGGAAAATTCCGGTTTTGTGAGGGGAAAAGAGAATCTGGGAGTGGAAAAGAGAATCTGCTACATTGATAGGGTTTACTGTTTTAAAAAATATCGTCTAGATAGAAAAGTAAAGCCCCAGTCGGAGGAGAAAAAAGAAAAGAAGAAAATACTAGATGACAATAGGAATGATAGAAAGACTACAGACTAAATATAGCCCTAAAGCAGAGTGCTATAGCTGGGTCTAGAATGTCCCCTCCAGGCGCCATGTTACAGGCTGGGTCGCCAGGCTGCGACTCCGTCGGGAGGTGGAGGAATGTGCAGCATGGAGCGGAGAGGGAGTCAGCTACACTGAGCAAAAGTACAGGGCATGTTTTTTTGTTTTTTTTTTTTGCTTTTGAGACAAGGTCTCGCTTTGTAGTTCAGGCTGGCCCTGAGCTCACTATGGTGCCCAGGCAAGCCGCCGCGAACTCAGCAATCCTCCTGTCTCTGCCTCCCAAGTGCTGGGATGACAGGTCTGAGCCACCACTCCTGGCATTGTGGTATGCGGTGTTCATTGTTGGTGGGCGTGAGTCTCCACGCCCACCATTATATGTGGTTACCGGGGATCAAACTCAGGACCTTGTGCTTGCGAGGCAGGCGCCGGAACCACTGAGCTAACCCTCCGGCCCAGGGCATGTTTAATCATTAGAAGTGTTGCTACAAGGCCGGGGATTTAGCTCTAGGGAACCACACCTACCTTGGAACCACAAGGGCCTGAGTTCGATCCCCAGGACCCTCCCCCCCCAAAAAAGTGTTAATATAGTAAAGGACACATTGTTGTCAGTCTCCCTCAAGATCTTCTCCCTCTCTCTGAGCCATTTACCCATCATTCCTCCACTTTCTGCAGCAGCGCTGACAGTCCTCTCTCATGCACTTCGGGACATAATCAGAAGCACAATGAGTGCTGCTGCTGAGCCTCATCCAATGGAAAGGAGGGTTGTAAAAACATGGTGCTGTGTCCCGATCCACCTTATTCACCAGATCGGCTGCCAGGTGACTTCTGGCTCTTCCCCCAAGTCCAAACAACCATGAAAAGTCAACATTTTAAAACAATTCAGGCCAGCAAGGCAACCTTGAGAGCCCAACTAAAGATGCTTGACAAACCTATTTTGATACAAAGTTCCAGGTGTCTGGAAAAGGCTGTCTCCATGCAGAGAAAAATACGTCTTGCTTATGAAAGATTATTTAGGGTCTAGTATATTTTTGAATGATCTATATGTCAAGTAAGCATTTTGTCCCCAACAGTGGCATTACTGGCAGATGGTGGAAACTTCACAAGGTGAGGCCTGGTGAGAGGAAGCAGGTCACTAGGAACATGGCCTCAAAGAAGATAGTGAAGCCCTGGTTCTTTCTGTTCTGCCCCACTGTCAGGAGTTTCTCTCACATGGTCCCCAGGCCAGTGAGCCAGTCAGACATGGACCTTCAAACTATGAACCAAAATAAGCTTCTCCCATTTTAAGTTGTGTGTCTCAGGCATTTTGTTACAGTGACGGAAAACTGACTCAGTCAGAGGATAACAAGTCTTCACCTGTGAAGTGACAACAGGATTGTGTGGTTATTATTATTGATGGTCTTATTTAATAAGATAGAGTCAGTCATTTTAAGTTTGGGGGTGACCTTGGATGGTCCATGAAATCCACGTCTTGGGAACCCTATACTCTTTCATGGCCATTTTAATAGCTTTCTAAATGTCTCTCCACTTTCAAAATCTCTCCATGTCCACTCTGCATATCACTGCCAGATTAATGTTGCTAAAGTGCTATGAAATAAATTGCAGGATGTCCTTGTTAAAACCTGCTGGGACTTCACAGTGATTATAAAATGAAATAGAAAGGACTCGACCGCCACAGCTCCAGGGTGGCTTCCGACCCTCATTCTCCTTCCTCTCCCACTCTCCCACGCGCTCCACACGAGGCCCTTTCCTGTCCTTCCCACCCTACCCTTGCCATGTGCTGCTCTCTCCGCATCCACGAAGTGCTCTGATCCTCTCAGCCAAAATGAATATTTCTTGACTCTAGATTCCTTTTATGAAACTTCGGTCCATTCTTAGGACCCTTGCTCTAAGCACTAGCATGTTGCGTTGTCTTGTGCATTTCTCACTCACCCCATTAATTACAAGCCCTTGAGGGTGACCGCCGTGTCTCAGAGGAAGCAGGGAAAGGTGGAGTCCTGGAACACAGGTTCCGAACCGGACTCTGTTCTGAGGGCTTTAGGGAAGTGATGGCGCTGGCGTGACCTCCACTTGTTCACCTTTGTGGTGGACCTGGGAGTATCGACTGCCCAGCACCATTGTGAGGTGTCCAAGACGACCCTTGCAAAAGCCCTGGGCTGTGTTTCTGGATAATAAATCCAGAAAATAAATAAGGCCTCCTTCCTTGCATCATATAATACACATTTACAAAATCTATGCTGAGCTGAGAACCTCGTGAACGCAGAAGTCAAGAGAGACTTATTTGAAGGTTCGTATGGGACCTCACTGTGAGATTAATCTTCATATATTTTGCAGTTTCTAATTTAGCACTGGAGAAAGTTCTTGTAGGAGTGCTCAAAATCGTCACTACAAAATAGCACATTGCAAGAAGTTACCTGCTTTTGGAAGTGGCTCCCTTTAAGAACAATGGCCACTAGGACAGATGAGCCCCATTAATTACAAGCCCTTATTATTACATGTTTCTCTTTTCAAAAAATGTATGGCCACACTTCGCAGTCAGACCAGTTTGGTTTCCACCACCTTTCTGTCCTCTGCTCAACCCTGGTGGACTCACTACTGGCTATCTAAGTGCCTCAAACTCAGGCAAACTATCAGGAAATATTGGGCCATTTTCGTCTGAAATTTCTAAGGAGAAAAATTTGACATTCATATAGAGGAGCCACTTTTTATAACTTATGGCTAAAAAAAATCTGTGAACATAAGAAGAAATTATACCCAGTCTTCTTCCCAATAAAAATCAGGCAAGGCTGCCGGGTACGGTGGGCTCACGCCTGTCATCCTAGCACTCGGGAGGGAGAGGCAGGGGGATTGCTGAGTCCGCGGCTTGCCTGGGGGACATAGTGAGCTCAGGGCCAGCTTGAACCGCAAAGCGAGACCCTGTCTCAAAAAAAAAAAAAAAAAATCAGGCGAGGCTGTAGATTGTGTCCAGGATGTGCAAAAGGACATGGACCCTAGGTGTTATAGACAGCGTCGGTGACACTGACCTGTGGAGCTTTGCTCGACAGCAGGTGCCGTTCTTTGCTACAGTTCATCCCCCGTCGGCCTCACAACATTCCCCACAGCACAGCTGCTCCTGGCAGCCCCTCCCCCACCAGGTGTGGGAGCCAAAACACACAGAAGTCGAGGAACTGCCCCAGGTCACCCAGCAGGAAGATAGAACAGCAGGGGCTGCGCCCAGGAGGTAGAAATCTAGGGCCCGATGCTTTTGTTTGGGCCCCACAGGGCCCCCTGCCCACAGAAGCTCCCGCAGGTGCCTTCTGAAGGAATCCACATTTCATCTTCGTTCTCATTTCCAGGAGGATGAGAACGAGCCGCGCCCAGAGCCTGCGCGTCTCTCCAGCAGAAGCCCCTCCAGGCCACACCCCGTGTCCAGCTCCGACTCCCCCCTGCGCGGGCCCTGCCCCCCTGCTTCCGCACCCCTGGGACCTTGTCCCCAGCCTTCCTGCCAGCTGCCCGTCTCTCTAACAAGGCCAGGCCCTCAACCACTTGCCTGGCAGAAACATATTCCACCCCCAGGTGCTTGGCAGAGAGGATACAGATAGATGAGAAAAGTCAAAATAACTGAAAACAGAAAAAAAAATCATTCAAAGTGCTAAGCACTTCACCCCTGAGCAACAGCCAGCCACTGAAACCATAGTCCAGATGTGTACAGTCCAGATGTGCGCTTTTGAAAAATTTAGTTCATTTCTGTGCATTTCAGACTCGTGGACCAATTCACAACTATTGCATTTAAGATGTGTTTAGGGCCGGAGATTTAGCTCAGTGGTTCCGGCACCTGCCTCGCAAGCGCAAGGTCCTGAGTTCAATCCCTGGTAACCACATAGATTGCTGGGCGTGGAGACTCATGCCCACCAGCCATCAATACCACATACCACAGTACCAGGCGTGGTGGCTCATGCCTGTCATCCCAGCACTCGGGAGGCAGAGGCAGGAGGATTGCTGAGTTTGAAGCTTGCCTGGACACCATAGTGAGCTCAGGGCCAGCCTGAGCTACAAAGCAAGACCCTGTCTCAAAAAAAAAAAAAAAGATGTGTTTAACACTCCTTTAAAAAGCCTTACCAGTCAGGCCTGCAGCAGCAATAGAAGAAATGCACTGCCCTCGGGATAATCACCCTCGGGATAATCAGGACAACCTCGGGTGTTGTCCTTCTGCACGACAAAAGGTGGCTGTCAGGCCTCGGTCACAGGACTGCGCAGTGTTGCTGTCATGACGACAGCGCTGCTTCAGTTCTTTCCTGCGCCTGAGCGTCCAGGACCGCAAGTGACTTTGGGGACAGGTTCTCACCCCCCTCCAGGCCACACAGGGCTACACGGTTACTGCTGCAGAGCCGAGCGGGACGGTCGGTGGCGGCCAGACTAAGATGCGGGCTACGGATGACCTTGGGGTGGCTTCTTTACTCTTTGGAACAGACTTCTTGCTGCGTTCTGTGGGTGAAACAACGCCCGCTCGCCCCCAAAGCTCAACACGAAGGATCCCCAGGTCCCCAAGCCACAGCTCCCCCCTACTCTGCTCTCCACCTTGGCCTGCCGTGCGCTCTTCATTCATTCATTCATTCATTCACAGCTACAAAGGAAGGCGACCACCTGGCCACACGGGAGCCTTCACCCTCTCCCTGGCTGTCGCTCAGAGCGCAAATGAAGAGGCAGAACACAGACGGACAGGGAAACGGACAGCTGGAGGACCTGACTTTGCTCAGACACCCGGACTCAGGGAGCCTCTGCTCCTTTTCTGTTCCCTCTCCATCCTGACCACAAAGAAGGTGGAAACGGCCTCTTCCATGGCCATCGGTCCTCTCTTGTACATCTGTCATATAGCAATGGGGAAGCAGAATTTGAACTCAGGGCCACCTACTCAGCTCACTCGCCTGGGTCCACACATCAAGATTCACAGCACAGCCCCTGGGATCTGGCTTTCCCTCACCGGGAAATCAAGGACATCAGCCTTGGCCTCGAGCTCTGCGTTTTAGCAAAGTCAGGCCAAGGCCTAGAGAAAGGCAAGGAGGTGGCAGTGAAGGAGGCTGGAGAACTGTGTCCCCCAGGCTTCTACCTGCAGGAGAAGCGCATGTCCTTGTGTATAAGCTGCAGCTCCTGAGGCCTCTCTTCCCTGTACTGGTCCTACAAGGCAGCACAGGCGTGAATCTTGGAGATTTGATCTCTGCCAGTCATAGGCATCGTGCACACACTTCTCTCCCTGAGCCCTATTCCGTGGGACCCAGCTCCCCCGCACCTCGGTTCATGCAGCAAAGACTCCTTCCCCATGCACCTACCTGGCATCGAAGGGAGGTAGAGACAATGTCTTAGAAAGGTCACATGACTAGCCCGAGGCCAAGAAAAGGAAGTCTCTGGCCTTCTGGGTTCTTATGCATTAGGAAGCACTGTCACTTCGCCCTCACCCTGCCCCGGTTGTAGTTTGGAAGTCACCACATCTCTGTCTTCTGAGGCACTTACTCCTTGGGTTGCTTCTTCAGCTGAATTGGATTTATGATGGCCTTGTGCCAGCGGGACATGGGGGTGCATCTTTAATCTCAGCTACTAGGAGGCTCTCTTGATTCCAGAGGTTTGGGACCAGCCTAGGCAACATAATGAGACCTCACCTCAAATAAAATTAGATACAATAAAGCAAAATAAAATAAAATAGAAGCAGAGGAGAGGTTCTTTGTCTGGCATAAGCCAAGGCGTGCACAGAAGTGACGTGGGTCCAGACAGAAGTCCGAGGAAGCTGTCCTGGTTCCAGATGACTTTCCCTTTGTCTTGGGCTGGGAAGAGCTGGCAATGGTGCTGAAGGAGACTGAAATGGAGAAGGCACCAGCCCACTCGCCAGGGATATGCAGGAAGAAAGGGTAAAACACAGTCTCTGCCTCCCCAGTTACACCTTTGGTTGCCCCTGGTCAACTGCAACCCAAAATAGAAGATGACAGTTCCAGAAAACCACTCCCAGCTTTTAACTTACAAAGCATTCCGAACAGCATGATGAACTCTCATTTGATCCGGCCCGATTCTGCCTGTCTCATGAATCACTCCTTTGTCTGGCGTATCTGCCTTGTATATGCCATCTTCCCGTTAGTCACTGATAGGGTCTTGGTTTATCAGATGGCCTGTTTTGGTGCCACATGTCTGTGTTTGAGTCATCCCATCTTACTTAACAAAGGTCCCTTGGCACAGGAGCAGTACTGCAAAGGAGGCCAAGGGCATAGCCCACAGGGAGACACAGGAATTCAGGTCCTGCGTGGCATGCCGCAGGGGATACAGGAAAAGATGACCGTGTGTACACAGGGCTTTGTGGGTCCACTGAGGACTTTAAGAATACATGCTGTGAGTAAGCAGGGCCTGTGCAAACCTTTAGGTTTTAAGCCACTGAGATTTGGAGGAATATTTGTCAACCACAACATAACCCAGCTCTGCTAATACAGGCATTAAATGGGCAGTTTTTGTTCAAAGACTCCAGCTCATTTTCATTTATGTTTAAAGAGGTCAAACTGAAGTCAGTTTTAGTAACCCATTAAGGACTTTCTCAAATTCCAACAACCTGAGATCCTCGGGAAGGGCAGGCCCATTCATAGGGAATATTCTGTAAGTCTTTGAGATGAAAGCCAGGGGTGTGCTTTTGTTCCAAGCTCACAGGCCTATGTCAAAAAGAGTAGTTTTAACAGTCTGGGATTTAGCTCAACTGGTATAGTGCTGACCTTGGAAGCACAAGGGCCCCAGTACTGAAAAAAAAAAATTTTTTTTTTAAACATACAAGCAATGTCTACACTTAGAAAGAGACAAGTAACTCACCCCAATGTGCTTGCTCTCACACTGGTTCTCTGCAGGACCCCACAGCCATGAATTCTACTAGCCCCGAGGCCAAGAGAGCTAGTAACTGCTGTGTTGGACAAAACAGGAAGAAAATAGTCCATTCCTCCTTGGCAACCCCCAGCCCATTTGGAAGCAGCACAGTTCTCCAGGAAGGGATGGAATGAGCCCCGTTATAGCCCCTCTGGATGTATCCTAGGATTTGTGTGAGTAAGCCTTCCATCACCTGAGATAAGAATAGGTTTGCTCTGGCTCACCTGGACACTCCAGTCTAGCGTGGGTGGCCTTATTGCTTTGAGACTGTGGTGAGACAGCACAACTGGGCGGGAGCACACGGTAATAGCGAAAACCCTTGCTTTGCGGTCAGGAAGTGGAAAGAGAGGAAGAGAAAGGGCTAGGTTCCAATCTCCCTGGCAAGGCCACACCTCCTGGTCCCCTCACTTCCTCCCCACTTCTTAAAGGTACTACCACCTCCCAACAACACAGGGGCATTTGGGGGATATTTGCCAGAACCGTAGCCCATAGCCAGATGGAAAGTGGGTTTACTTCTGTAAGAAAACTCTCCCTCAAGATCTCCCTTTATTTGGGAAAGCACATCCAAATCAGGGACACATCTCCTGGACAAACCCAAGAGGAGTAAACGTTCCGAGAATGACATGAAACTATAAGCTGTTTCTTAACAAAGAAACTTTGCTCCTTCTGAGTTTATAATCTGTGTGAAATCTTTGGACACTACAGCTCTTTTCAGAGCTAATATTCCCCTTGGTGAGATCCGCAAGGGGTTCTCCTGCCCGGCCCCCACGGGCAGCCTTCCATTGCCAAGGGACCTTGTCTGGTGCTGTCTGTCTTCGCGGGCCTCCAGAGCCACCCGCCCCCACCTCTCCCATGCAACTCTGACACTCGCCTCCCTGCCGGCAACAGTTTCCTCTACTGTGGAGCCATCAGCATGAGCCCTAATGCTTAATTATCCGATTAACTGTCTCCGTGTGCCATTTCCTTATCCAGAAGCCCTGTGAAATCTTGTAAACTGCAGGAATTACAGTCCATTTTCTTTTATTTTCATCCCGCCCTTTCCCAACAAGAATTTTTCTGCCAGTGCATAAATCACTCAACAAAACTTGGCTCATTTCACACACGGGTTGAACTCATGGCTGTTTTCTTAATTTATTAAAATAGATTTTGAAGGTCAAAGAAAGAAATCAACAGCTAACATCACAGGGGCATAAAAAGCCTCCACTTGATATCCACCAGGGGAATCAGCCAATCTCTCCCCCATGACGTCGGTTGCCACTTCCGCCGTGACCGCTGAGCCCTCCGTGGGGAGTGCTCCAAGCTACGCGTGTTGCGAGACTCCAGCCCTTCTCCTCTCGTGCATGCACTCCATTCTCTCCAGGTTCCCTCACAATTTTCCCCGCCTCATTTGACTCACTGTGCACTTCCACTGAGTGTTTTTTGTTCTGCTCAAAGAGTGGCTGTCGGGTAGAATCGCTTGGGATTGAGGGGAACTTGGGTGTGGGTCCTCTCTTGAGAGCTCTGAGCCTCAGGGCCCACGAAGGGGACCAAGCAGGCACTAATGGAGGCTCCCTCCGCCGCTGGCTTTGCACAGCTTCAGGCCCAGCCCTGCTCGGAGGTCCCCGAGTCTGTGCTTCGACTGGTCTTTGGACCACAGCCTTCTGCTTTCCCAACGGTGCAGGAAGTCTGGGGAAAAGCTGCCTTTTAGAGTCCTTCGGGTACAGCAGGGTGACGGAAGCAGGAGCTCCAGGCTTCTCTCATGGCCTCTGACTCCACAGACCCACTAACTGGAGCTGCTGCTGCCTCCGTCTCTACCCTTTGGGGGAAAGATGTGTGTAACGCTGGGCATTCACGCGCAGGTGAAAGTGGTCATAATGCTCACTGCAACACAGTTGTTTTCATTTCATTCCTCCCCAGTCGGCTTGCTGGTTTAAAACACATACGGAGCAAGAAAAAGCAGATTCGTAGAAAAAGAAAGGAGAGCTAATGGGCTCTTTTTTTGATGTGGTAAAAGTACACTCGGATGGGGGTGGAGGTGGCCCCGCTTGCAGACTATCTTAGGGCAGGAGACAGGACCCTGAGAAGCCGTTTCATACACACTGACATGGAAGCCCCTCATGTCTCCCAGTGCTGCTGATGGAGGCTGGAAGAGATCACACAGCCACAGCCCAGAGGAGGGGCAGAAATGGGCACAGGACCAGAGGCTGAAAGGAACTCTTGACAGGCAGGTCGGAGCCCACCAGGGCATCAGGGCTGTACTGGTTGATCCCAGGGTCCAAGATGGCAGATCGGCCACCCGGCTGTTTCTCCCCCACCCAAGATGTCAAAGACTGGACAGGGAGGAGGCTGAGCCGGGCTGTCCATGGCACGGGACCCTGCCCAGATCTGCAGCCCACTGCCACCACCCCTCTCTCCAGAGTGCTAGGGGTGCAGGGGGCTCAGGGCTTCACAGAAGTGAAAACACTCCTCCAAAAGATGTGGATTGATAGATGGATAAACGAAAGATAGATAGCTACACACATACACATATACATAGAGATAGGCTAGAAAGATAGACATGGAAATAGAGATATGGACATAGATAGGACAGAGAGAGGGAGTAGAGGATAGATGATAGATAAATAGGTAGGCATAGATAGGAGACGGGTAGGGAATGATATGCGGGAGAGAAAGATCTTCATTAACTGTGATCGGTGACTACAGTGAGTTCGCTGCGGTAGTAAATAAAATAAAACCCTGGCATTATTTAGATGGCAGCCGAACCAAGTCCTAGCTGTGAGACGCTGGGCAGCTAGCACGGCAGCTACGTGAGAAGATGAGGGTACAGTGCCTGGTACGATTCCAGGCTCAAGGTAAACGTCAAGGCTCATGGGGGGTCACCTTGATCGACTGATGATGATGGTGGTGATGGTGTTGATGATGCCAGCGGTGCTGATGATCTCACTTCCTGTACCAGGATGCAGAGAGCCTCAGCAGCAGCAAGGAACAGGGCCTAGGTCTCCGGCCCAGTGTCAGGTTCCACCCCGCAGGCCGGGCTCTGACCTGGCCCTGGGGAGCAGTGAGCCCCTCTAATTTGGGCTCCGTGTGGGTGCAGAGAAAGCAGAAGCCCAGTGCAGCTGAACTCAAGGGAAAATTTGGAGAAATCCTCTGAGTGAGACAAAGCCTTGTTTTAGGCAACAAGGGGACCCTTGCAGGGCTGCTGAGGGGTACCCAGGAATAGCGCTCCCAGCCGGTGATGAACATGGAGGCGTTGTCCTCCGGGCAGCCCAGTTGACAGCTTTGCTCAGAAGTTCCTGGTGACTAATTACCAGTCAGTGTAAATCAAGGCATTGTGATTCGGTCTCTTCCCGCTATGGAAAGGTAAAAGGGGTTAAAGAAAAGCCGCTTTGCTTTGGAAACAAAAACCAGAAGCATTCCCCCAGAGAATGAGCCCTGCCAGGAGGAAGGGAGGAAGCGGTCCTGGGCTCTGGAGGCTGGCTGGGGCTAGAAGGTGGTGGGGTTAGGTGGTGCTGCCCAGGTGGGGGGTGGACTGGAGCTCCGACCCTGAGAGCCGTCTTAGTGGCTCCTCTCGGCTCCCTCTGGGCTCATTTCCTCTCAGGACTTTGTTCCGGCAAGGTACTCTTTGGGAGTGGAAGAGCCCTGGGCGGCGTGGATTAGGGCCAGGGTCCGTGTGAGCCCAGGCTTGATCCTCCAGGCTGTGAGAACCAAGGAGGAAAAGGAGGAGGAAGCGAGGGGGGGAGGCCCGGAGGGGAAGGAGGAAATGCTCCGTCCCTCTCTATCAGGCTGAGTGGGTCAGCCGGGGATCTGGTAACAGGGAAAGGGTGGGGTGCGGTGGGGACAGGACAATGGCTCGGTTGTTGCGGAAGGCACACCCTCCTCACCGTCGTCATTCCTGCCTCTGAGCCAGAAATCCACCCTCAGAGGCACGCACAAAGCTGTCCTTAAGGGAGCCGGAGCGAACCTGGGCAGCCGAAGAACCGGCTGCCCCTTCCCTGTCACTCAGCCCCCAACAGGTGTCGGTGTTTTAAAATGTCCCTGTCTCATTGGTCCCGCTGGCAGCTCCTCGGCAGCCAGACCCCTCCTGAGGAGGTGGCTAGAAGATCAAAGCAGGTTTTTGCCAATCTGCCTTTCTCTGTCTCATACACACTGGTTCAAGTGTTCAGAGGTAAAAGTGAAAACACCACAGCAAAAAAAAAAAAAAAAGTTTTGTTTTTTATGCCAGTTTGTATCGGAGGAACTTTGATGGCTGAAGAACAAACTCAGCCTCCAGCCCAGGGAAGGAATGGAAACATCTCACACTGAAGCTTTAGGCACCTGCTTGGTCAAGTAAATCCAGAAAATGAGGCTGGAAATTACTTGAAAACAGTTGGCAGTGTGTTTTGCATCCACAGTACGGAGGCGCGATGAGTGTCTCCCTGCCGGTCATCGGTTCTGAGAGGTCACTAAGCTGAGCACGATATCAAAGGCCCTTAGTGTCAGACCAGCAGGCTCGGATCAGGTCTGTGCTGAGGAGGTTGGCTGTGAGCCTCAGTTTCTCACTCCACAAAAATGACAGATGAAATCGTACCTACTGCACACAGCCACTGCACAGAGTGGTTAGACCAGCAGTCAACAGACAAGAAAGGACTTGACCAACCTTGTGATGCATGTGCCGCCTACGTCACTGAAGTTACAGATTGGGAAACAAATTTGGAGAATCGGTGCAAACCTTGGTTAGCTCATTGTCAAGCCCCAAACTTAGACTCTTGGCTCATGGTAGAGTGGGCTTGGATTTTTTAAACTTAATACTTTCAGTGCGTCCACCTAAAGGGTCTATTATTGTTATTACAGCAAGAGTTATAACAAGAGATATGAGGGCTGAGGATTTAGCTCAGTGGTTCCAGCGTCGGGCTCACAAGTGCAAGGTCCTGAGTTCGAGCCCCTGCAGCACATGCCAAGGTGCCAAGCATGGTGGCTCACTCCTGTAATCCCAGCACTCAAGAGGCAGAGGCAGAAGGATTGCTGTGAGTTCGAGGCTCACTTGGGCTACACAGTGAGCTCGGGCCAGTCTGAACTACAAAGCAAGACCCTGCCTCAAAATAAATAAATACATAAATAAAAAGTAAAAATAAAAAAGATATGAGCAGTCCAGAAGAGCCCTGCTTGGAGTTTTGTGTGACATTCTACCAGGGAAGAGGCAAAGCCTTCCCTATTGAGCTCACTAAATTCCACAAGGGCTCCGAGCATCATCCAATGCTACACTGGCCCAGAGATTTGCCCAGTCCATATGATGGACGAGCAGCTAAATGGAGACTCAAAGACTCAAACCCGCTTCCTTGTTCCAAGCCAGTACTCTTTCCTCTGGACCATACTCCTTTAGCCACAGAGACATGCTCCTTAGGGGAAGGAAAATGGAAGGCAAAAGGAGCAGATTCAGAAACAAAAGGAATCCTGCACAGTGAGGGCAGGACTATGTCTTAGACTGCAGGCCACCTGGTTTGCGTAGTGTGTCTTTTTTGGTACCGGGGATCAAACTCAGGGCCTTGCACTTGTGAGGCAGGTACGACACCACTGAGCTAAATCCCCGCCCCTTGCATAGTATGTCTTGAAAGCAGCAAGCAATTTAACTACCAGTACTATGCAGTTCTAGGTGGCTAGCACTCAAGCCCAGATTAGCAAGGACACAGACTTATGGAATATGAAATTCCCATCACCTCCCAATACCACTACAGGCTAGAGACTAGGCCTTTAACGCACAGGTCTTCAAAGACATTTTATATCCAAATTGTACCATCTAACAAGCACCCAAAGTCCTGGTCAATGGCAGGACTCACTCACCCACAGGAGAGAGAAGGAAAGAAGTGATGAGTGAAATTTGAAATACTGAAGACCAAATTATATAGTTAGTCCAAAGAACCTGTGGGAATTTGGTCCAAGGACCCCAGAGATAGCCAAATCCACAGTGTGTTCTCTTCCCTCAGGTAAGGCAGCGTAATGTTGGCGCACAGCCTATTCACACCCTCTCTTATATTTTAAATCATCTCTACAATTTTATAACAAATACAATATAAAGGACATGTAAACAGTCATTACACTGCATTGTTTAGTGAACAATAAAAGGTCTGTACACTTTTAGTACAGATACAATTTTTTTGAAAACTAGTTTCGATCTGCAGTTGGCTGAGTTTAAAGATGCAGTCTCTTCTGGTTGAGAGGATCGCCTATACTTGGAAATAACTGAGAAGGGAGAAAGTTCTTCGTATCGCCCACCTCTCATGATGAGAACAGAATGAAGACGATGCTCCTGAGTGGCTCCAGACATAGTCTCCTCCCTCCTCCTCCCGCCCACACAATATCCATTGACCAATCACCTGGGAATTCTACGAGCACCTGCGCTGTGGGCCTCCTCTCGCTTGACCGTGTCCCAGGGCTGGGACATCGCCAAAACTGCCTCTCCATCCAGCTTCCTTCTTCAATTCTACGCATGTTTGCTTGAAAGCTCACCATGCAGTCATTGCTGAGAAAAATAAAGTTGTTTCCTGATGGCAACCTTTTTCCATCCCAGGAGTATCCCCACTTTGACAGATATTTCTTCAAAAATAGTCACAAATTCCCATTTTCCTCTAGGGAGACCGAGACACAGCAAATTCAATAGAAATAAAACACCACAATTCCCATTAGAGAGCAAGTGAACGGCAGAAATTAAAACAAAATAATAACCACAGCTCCAGCCACAAACGTGGCAAAAGGAGCCCAAGTTCAATCCACAAATTGGACTAAAATCATTATGTAAGAAAACAAATGCTAAAGGGTCCAATTTACCCCCATCCTACCTCCATACTCTATTTTACCTCCAGGTAAAAGCCTTATGTAAGTAATAAACTAGGTTGTGTCTCCACAGGCAAAACTAATGATCTAACTTTGGAGAAGAGTTCTTTAAAATAGCACAGTATATGTGTCTTGATTTTCCTAGGAGAAATCTTAACTCAGTTGTAAGATCAGCCATGGGAATGGGACCCCCCCCTCTGTCCTTCATATATATTTTTGGGTGGCAAGAAATCTTGTCTTTCAAAATGCCAACGGGTCAGAGGGCAATGATGCTCTTGCTGTGTGCAGTGCCAGACCAAAAAACAAGCTTCTGGAAATCCAAAGACACCCATTTGCATACTGTTCTGCGGGGCCGTGATGGTTCCAGGTTGGAGACCCGAGACCAGATTCTTTGGCATCCCTCCCCACGTGACCGCCTGCGCTTTGTATTGTTTCAGAGTAATCACAGAAGGCACTGGGTGTCCGAGCCCCTGAAAACACAGAGACTGAATACAGTGGATCGATTGTTTCCCACGCTTTGGAAAGATGCTGTGCCACCTTCTGCATTGTTCGTTCCTCAACTCTTCCAGCCTCCGTGGAAAGGAAAAGTCATGCTGTTGGGAGGGGCGTGATCCCTTGGTCAATGCTATGAGCCCTTTGGGTGTTTGCCAGGTGTTTTACTTTCCAGGGGACCCAGAAAGTGCTAAGGAAAAGAAACTGGTTAATTCATCGTTTTCTAGACATACTGGATCATAGAAAGCTTCCTCTAAAGTCCATTAATGTCTCTCGGATTCTTTGAAACAGTGCCTAGTAAAATACTAGTAAGAGTCTCAGTGTCTCTCTTCCCTCCCCCCCCCACCCAAGGAAAACATACCCAGATCATAAAGGTGCTTAATCATGTTAAATGAGTGATAAGTTAATAAGAAATGACTCAGTGGATTTACCAGAAGGCCTAACACACCCCACTGGAACCCTTGGCAACCCAAACAATCCCTACTCACCTTCCTCGTACCTGCAGCAGACAGGACCAGGCTCCCGGAAACACCCCACTGGGCCCAGGGACCCTGGAATACTGATGCTCAGACCTGGAGAAGGCCAAGGATGAATGAGGACTCAGGTTTCAGATGAACTTACGCGGCCTTGGACTTTGTCAGTGGCACAGGACAGAACACCTGACCGGCCGAGCTGTCTGGTTGCATCTCATCTTCTATTGAAAAGGCACCTGGCATTTATGTAATATTAAAAAAAAGTATTCTTCAGGTCCACAATCCTTATCAAATCTCTTGGAGCATGAGTGTTAGCAAATTCACCCTTTCTCAGGTTTTCAGGAAGATAATTAAATGCACAGATCATATATTATGTAACTTACTCTTGGGACATCTAAAGTATTGACATTGTCCCCTTTCAACACTTTAGTGTTTCTGTCAAGAAATATGAATATTCACAGTAAGGGAAAGAAATGTAGTCCATAGATGGTTTTGAGTCAGCTGAGGTCAGTTTATATTACCAAAATAGTATAGAATATACAAAATCTTCTGGCTTTCATGCCTTCCTGTATATTAGGATTGTCGGTAAGAGAAGGTGGAACTTCCCTGTCATGGAAAGAATAAGGTGCCAATAACTCTGTGTCAAAAATAAAGAATATCTAGGGCTGGAGATTTAGCTCAGTGGTTACAGTGCCTGCCTCGCAAATGCAAGGCCCTGAGTTCGATCCCCAGTAACCACATACAATGCTGGGCATGGTGACTCACGCCCACCAGCCATCAATACCACATACCACAGTGCCGGGCGTGGTGGCTCACGCCTGTAATCCCAGCACTCAGGAGGCAGAGACAGGAGGATTGCTGAGTTGGTGGCAGCTTGCCTGGACCAGCCTGAACTACAAAGCAAGACCCTGTCTTAAAAAAAAAAATCTATATCTATCTATCTATCTATCTATCTATCTATCTATCTATCTATCTAAATATATATATAAATATATTTATAAATATATAAATATAAATATATTTATATATAAATATATAAATATATATATATATATATATATATATATATATATATATATAATGGTGGGTGAGTTTAAGTTCTATTTCATGGCTTTGGACGAGCCCAGGGACAATGATACAGTGACTTGCTGGCTTCCCTGTGAACCTCCATGAACTCACCTGCCGTCCTTCATGCCTTATGGTCCAGTTGTTAACTAGAAAGAAATTTCAAATGCAGACTGTCACGTATCGCAATTTTCAAGGGGCTAACAAATTCTCAAAATATGATCATTATCTGCCTAATTGAATAAAGTATACCAATTGAACAGCATGAAACACTGGGCCACAATGCTAATCAGACAGTGACGGGTATCCCTTCTTCGAAATGGTTGTAAATTTCCAATCCACTGCACTATTAGAACACTTGCTTCTGAGAAGCTGCGGCTTGTTCCCAGAGCCAAGCCAGGGCGGGGCTGCAAGGGTTCCTCTTCTCTGCATTAGGCATCAGGCAACAAAGGCATCGACACCCGACTCTCAGCAATATTTAGTCCACTCCTTTATACTATGCCTGACTTATAGTCATAAACGTTTTCAGAGATCTGCAGACTTGCCAGTTTCCTGCGGCTGCCTGAGCCACTCCCTCCGGCTTTAAAGCCCCTTACTCAGTGGCAGCTTGTGGCAACTCTGCCAGAGTTCCAGATAATGGGCCAATTATTGTGTGTCACCAGAGACCTCCGCTCCCCACACCACTGCGCTTATTAATCTCAAGACGGGAATTTCCTAAACCTCATGTTCAGGGGGGATTAGAACAATGGCTTCCTCTCTGTTAATCTTTAACTCTTGAAAATGACAAAAGTGCCAGTGAGTGTGTGTTTCTCTCCACGTCTTCAGCTGTAACAACCTGAGGCAGCTGCAGGAGGTGATACCAATGTTCAGGCTCATCGCCCCCAACTCTCAGGTGGCACTAGATCCCAGCAGCTGGGAGAGGGGGCACCAGAGGCACCCCAAAAGCCAAATGCGGAGTGCCAGTTTCCATCATTGAAACAAATGCCTGAGATGATCAACCTGGGAAGAGATAAAATTTATTTCCGCTCCCAAACTTTGAGATTTCACGTTGCGGTTGGTTGGCTTCATTGCCTGTGGGCTGCAGCAAAGCAGCACAGTATGCGAGGAGGAAAAAGGCAAGAAAAGAAAGAGGAGGAGGAAGAAGGAAGGGCCAGGATGCCACCAACAATTTCTTGGGCACACCCCCAGTGACCTACAGACCTTCCACAACCCCTTTCTCCTAAAGGTTCACCCCCCCCCCGTGAGCACCACCCCAGGGACGGAGCCTCTAACACACGTGCCTTTGCAGAACACCCCCCAATCCAAACTATAGCACAGAGGACCAGAAGCAGCCCGTAGCACCCCTAACAGAGGGCGGAGGCCTGGGGTTGGTATCTAGCTCTCTAAGTAGCTAGAGATATCTCTGCTCTCAGAGTGGCAGCCCATGGGTTGACTGTACAAAGGACATAAAGAGTCATGTGGGGTGGCAGCGAGGGGTCCCCCAAAGAAGAGGCAGTCTCTCAGGCCCTACCAGCCAGTAGTTCACATGAACCGCAGGATAATGTCTGGCACACAGGGATATCACATAATCGAGCATCTTCAATGGCCAAGTGCTACCCGGGCTGTCCGTGGAGCTGAGCTGCCGTGTGGGTTGTGCCACTCGCAGGAAGCCACTTAGGAATCGATCTTATGAAGCCAGAGGACCATATTCACCTGGATTCAGATCTGTGACTGTAACCCCACAACCCCCAGCAAACCCCGTGTAAGGGGCTGAGTCCGTAAAGACAGAAGAAAAAAAATTATCCTTTTTTTTACATAAAGTATATTGGAAATTCAATCTTTAAAAAGAAACTCTCGATCATTTTTTAAGGTAAAAGGTCCAACATTATTTGAGAAATAATTTCTGAAAAGAACCACATTATAGAGCTTGAGAGCCAGTTGGGGGTTCCCAGCGAGACGGCAGGGGGCGCAACAGTGACAGTGGCGGGGGAGCTCTGCGTGCCTGCGGGGCGCTCCCAGGAGTCGGCCGCCAGTCACCACGACAGCCGCGGCCTCCGCCTGCGACGGCTCCGCGCTCTTCCCCACTGGACAGCGCGGCCGCCCGTGTTCCACGCCAACCGCTCACTGAGCCCGGACCTTGGCCCGGGCCGGAGAGGCGAGCGGCCGTGCCCTCCCGTTTGCCCCCAGAGGTGACACACCGTGTCCCAGAACCAACGGGGCCAAGGACGATGGACCGAAACGACGAACCAGAATGAAACTTTTCTCCTTATAGATTGTTTACTTCGGGTATTTTGTCACAGCCAAAGCACAAATCTGATATTTCTGTGTGTAGCCCTTCAAGCTGCCCTACTGACCGCTCAGGCAAAGGCTTTCTGTGGAAAAAGCAGTGGCCTTTCGGGTAGCTCTGGTAGGAATCTAGGTCCCTGCTTCCTTGGCAGAAAAGGAACTTGCAGCCTTAGGGAGCAGCCGACTCTGGCTTCTCCGCCCCGAAGGCCATCGCCGCGGCCCGTCCTGGACTGTCTCAGGCACCTCAGCCTACTGGTGCGTGGGCCCGTCACGGGTCACAGCAGGGACAGCGAGCTGCGAGCGGGCTCGGACAGAGACAGGTGAGTCACGAGGCTGAGGAGGTGGCGCAGGGGCGGCGCCCCTTGGTCGGGAGGGCGGGGTGGGCGAGGCCGTCCCCGGGAGCCCACACCCAGCGGGGTTCCCCCGGGTCTGCCCCGCCCGCCCCGTTTCCCATCGCGCACAGGTGTCAGGGATACACAAAGCTGCTTCCTTCTCAGGGAGTCGGTCCAAAGCCAACAGGTGAGCTCAGGCTTGGCGCTATCCCGGAGCTCCTGAGAGCAGACAGTGCCTGAAGGTTTCTGTGAAGGTCTGAGAATGAATAAAAAGAGGGGGACAGGGTGATCTTTAAGCCCCAGGATTCAGTACTTTCCCGAAGCAACTTTCATTTACACACACACACGCGCGCGCCTGGGATTTTCTATTCAGTTCCAATCACCGACTGCCTCTGCCCCTGAACTACACCATCCGCATCTTCCTGGCGCGCTATGGCAGAAGGCTGAGGGATTCAGCGTTTCCAGCTTTAGGAGAGAAGAAAGAAAAAAAAAAAAGAGGAAGGGAACAAAGATTGCCTGGAAAAGAGGATTTTGCTTAGACGGCACTGTTCTGGCCTCGCAGGAACGAAAAGGCTACACAAAGAGGAGGAGGCCGAAGAGGAAGCGGAAGTGGCGAGGGAAAGGGGAACCTGCCCGGCCCGGTCACAAGTCAACCCCAGCTGCTCACTCCCAGCTGTGTGGTTTCCCTGCCCAGCTTCTCAACCCGCTGGGTCTCACTTTCCTGGTGTACAAGGTGGAGGGGTGAGGAGGAGGAGGAGGAGGAGGAGTCCATGACTCTTCCAGACGTGGGGAGGCTGGAGAGGACACAGAGAAATGCCTGCCGCACAGGAATGCCGGTGCCGAGGCCAGGACACGCTCCTTCTCCCTCCTGCCTCCCTGCCTTGCGATTCTTTCTGCTCCCCCGTGAGCATCCACGGCCCCACCCACTTTCCTCCAGGAGGCAGCCAAGGGCAGGCTCAAGCACAGGGTTTTGAGGGCCAAACTATGGTTTGTAATTTTCCCCCAAGACCCATGTGGCGAGGCTCAGTTCCCTGTCTTCGGTAGAACCTTTAAGAGGTGGGGCCTCAGGAGATAAGCTTTGGTGACTGGTTAAGGGCATTCTGGGAGCCTCGGCCCCCTTCCTGGCTTCCATGAGGCAAGCAGCCTCCTGCCCCAGACGTACCTGTTATGGCGTTCTCCCTCGCCACAGGCCCAAAGCCAGTGACCAGCCCATCATGGACTGAGACCTCAGGAATTCTGAGCCTAAATAAACCTTTCCTCTCCATAAGTCTGTTTGCCTCAGGTATTTGTTACAGTAAGGAAAAGATGACTAGCACCCAGACCGATGCGAGGCCCAAGTCCTTGGCTGGCCCCATCTTTGCTCGAGCAAGCACCACCCCTCTGTCGCTGAGTTTCCTCAGCTGCAGTCTGTGTCCTGTGTGCCACTTGCCAGACCTGGTCACAGCCACGGGAAGCCAGAGCATGTGGCGGTGCCAAGCCTAGACTCAGCCCCCGAGATATGCCACTTCGGCGGCGGCCTCTACCACGTGATTCCCCAGTTCTGTGGCCACTCGGGTCCCCTCTTCCGTTTTCCTGCTTTGCACACCGGTTAGGAGCACACTGCGGGCTTCGTCGCCCTCCGGCCCTGTGCTAGAAAGTCTCTTCCTGGGAGCCGCACGGCAGCCCAGTGACCCGCCCTCTCCCGAGAGGAGAGCTCGGAGATCGCAGGAGCGGAAGCACCATGAGGAAGGAAGAAGTGGATGAGCGTTTGCCGAGTCCCCGGCCTTCCCGGCTCTCCAGGCTGAGGGGGCGGCTGGCCACGCCGGCAGTCCAGCCAGCGTTCCCGGAAAACAGGCGCTGCTGCCGTCACAACAGCTCACAAGCTAGAAGCGACCGTTTCGTGGGTCTCAACGTTCCCATTTGTAGAATGGGCTTCCCCGGGGCTGCCAGAGAAAAGCCCAGAGCACACCCAGCTCGCCTCACGGCACCTCGGCAGCGGTCAGCATCCGGCCAGGAAACCCCTCCCGGCCTGGCTCCCTGCAGCTGCTGCCCCAGCCGCTTCCTTCCCTGTCCAGCTCACGAGGACCTCAGGGAAGGTTCAGAGGAGAAGTTACAGGACGCGTGTCTTCTATCCCCGGCCATCGGGTGTCAGGAGACATGAGTCTCTTCTCCTGCAATATTCATTTTTCTACAGGGGGGGAGACAGGGCGGAGGAGGTGGCTGAAAAAGCCCTCCGCCAAGAGTCCACTGGCCAGGCCTTGCGGGTGAAGAGGAGTCTGCAGACATTTTCACAAGAAGGAAGAGGTCAAAGCCTGCAGACGTAGGCCGGCTGGAAAAACCCAGTCCCTCATGCTTAACCACCAGACAGGGAAGTATGAGCTGAACCAGGCAGGAGCGAGCCTGCGAGGGGCAGGCAAGGCCGGGGGTGACAGAGGAGCCCGGTCTACAGGCACACGTGACGGCCGCTGGGCCCTGGAGCACAGGCACACCATGGCTCCCGGGCTAGGAGGCCGGAAGAGCTACCGCCCTGCAGACAGCTACCCGGCTCACGGTGACCCCGAATCCTGGCTGGGTGCTGGGCAAACGCCACACCGGCCACTGGCCCTCTGGGGCTTGATCGGGCCTTGCGAAGTAGGGCTTCACTGGCATGTGCCCTCAGAGGCCTTTCTCTGAGGTCAGAAGCTCGGATGTTGCTATTTTTTAACCTTTATTAAACCCTAATGGCACGCAGCGCCCGTGGAGAGAGAAGGCAGAGGTGGGCAGGCTCTGCCAGCAGCACTATCCAGAGACACAGATGGCATCATATTCCGGAGCTCTGAGCAGAGGCCCTCCAGCCAGGAGCCACTCGGGCCCTGTGGGCATCTCAAGGGTGTCCTCAGAAATAACACCCCATGCTGAGCGACAGGGGGTCCAGGGCCTGACCCCTTCTCGGCTGCGGCAGAAACGCTCAGCCACTGGCACCGGCTCCTCCGCCGCTCCCTGGTGACATGCTTGGCACTTGGTAACACGACAGCTGGAGGCAGGGGCAGCCCCCGGGTACTTCCCGTCTCCTGAGCCGGGTCAGCTGCCCTTCCCGGGGGAGGGCAGTCAAGGTTTACCTCTGCCCAGAAGGAAAAGGTGCCCCTTCTGGAAGGGCCAGACCAGGCCCGGGGGTCGAGTCGCAGCCTGTGTCGCCTTTGGTCACCCCCTCGCCCAACGCCTGGTCTGGTGCTTCCCCTGCCCGGGGCAGCCATAGCGATCACCACGGAGTGGGGGTGGCCAGGTCCTTTGCTAGGCACCGAGCGTCGCCCTCACCTCAGCACGTGTTCTCGCTGGCCTTGCAGAGGACCCCGGCACACCCCGGCATGGCAGTGCCCATCCTCCAGGTGCCACCATGCAGGGCTCTCCGAGTTGTCAGCTGTCTCTGAGCCCAGGGAGCTCCTCGGGTTACAAGACCAAGAGGACATGGAAACTGAAATCCGAGAAGCTGCCAGTGGGGCCAGTGGGCTCCTGGGAGCCACGGAAAGACAGGCCAGCCAGAGCGGCCACGTCACTTATTGGCTCTCCGAGGAGGCATATGTGGTTAGAAGATCCTCCTTGTATCACGAGACCCACCGTCTGGCTCTTCCTTGTCTGCAAAGCATCCCCCGCTTGTTTAAAGATGTTTACCAAAGGCACCTAATACGCGGTGCCTACATGTCCGCATCACAGTTTTTTCCCCTAAGTGCCTGGCATGATGTGGGGTTCGGGGAAGGGGTCCCGCTGCCCAGCAGAGACGGCAAGGCTTTTCTCTCCGTAGTGGGGTCCTTCTCAGGGCCAGGCTGAGCCGGTTACCTGGTGAGCATGGGGGCCGAGGGCTCCCCCGGACCAGCCCATCCCTACCCGGGAGAGGGGCTGGGGGCGGGGAAGTTCTAGAAGGAAACGGCGAGAGCCCACCAGCCAGCCTCCAGCGCTGGGCCGCGGGGCGGGCGGTGAGGGCGCGGAAGGGACGTCACGGGACCCCGCGGAAGGCCAGCCTGCGGGGCGCGACGGGGAGTAAAGCCCACTGGCCGGCTGGGCTAGGGAAGGGTTTCACCAGGTAGCATCCGGTGCTGCTCTCCTGGAAACTGGCTTCGAGCTGCTAGCGCTGCTACGGCAGGGGAGTCGCTCCCCACGGCGTTCATGGGGGAATCGCTGGGCCCCGAGGAAGAGCGGGCGCGTTAGCAGTGGGGCAACAGCCGGCACTGCAGCTGGCCCTGGGGTCGGGTTACCAGCCCAGGTGGGCAGGGAGCCAGCGTCCTCCGGGATGAGCTTGGAGGCCGAGGGAAGACATCCCCGAAGGACGCACTGTGGGCACCCCGGGGCTCAGCCTCAGCAGTCACGCCAAAGACACGCGTGTCCCAGCACCCCGGGGCTGACGAGGGGACCCGGGAGCCCCCAGAGAGGGACAGGCACTGACCTTGTGGCCTCCCTATTCCAAGCTGTCCCGGAGGGTGGGGTGGGAGCATCCTGGAAAGGAAAGTGGTTTTGGTGATTCAGGGAATAAAGCCCTTGGCCTGTCCACCGAGTCCTCTTAGGACACGTGGGTTGTGACAGGTGCCCTAATACGAAAAGCCGCCTCGCCTGGGAGGCACAAAGTGGACCCTCTCGCCGCTGCAGGCGCCACATGCACATGGCTTCCTCCTCCGGCCGGGAGCCCGGGAGCCTCCCTTCCCTAATCAGGGCTCCGGTTCGTCCGGCTTCACCAGCAAGGAGGGACCCGCCGACTCCAGCAAGGGGAGCGTGTGGTGCGAAGCTCAGACCCCTCCAGGAACCTGCCACCCGGCCCTGGCCTCGGCGGGGCCTGGGGACCGTGGCGCCAAGGTTGCCCTGCCGGCAGCCTCCTGTTTCTGCCCCAGCAAGGAAGCCAGAGCGAGTGGATCCCGCGCTGTGTCCCCACGGAGCCTTCCTAGGGAACCGATCGCTCCCCGGGAAGAGGGGGCGGTGGGAGGAGGAGAGGCCGGAGACAGCAGGACTGCGCGGTAAGACAGGCCAGAGACGGACGCAGAGCTGAGACGGTCAGGTGGGCACTCGCGGGTACACCGAGAGGAGAACTCTAAATGCCACCTCAGGTACATCTAAAATTTTTAAAAGGAAACAAAAACATTGAAAAATTGATATGGGTGAAAAATAGACCAGTTAGAAACAAGGCCACAAACTGAGATGAACTTGAAATTTGAAGTGTAGAGACAGATGAAAGAGTTCATATAGAGAGAACAAGGTTTAAATATATATGGATATATACATATATATCTATATATATACACACACACACATAAGGACATATATAACATGCAACATATATAAAAGCAAAAAGAAGCAAACATCTCATTATTCCTATACCAGAAATGTGTCAGAGAAGAGCACTTGTCATCTTTAAAGGGCTCTAAATGGCTGATATCAAGTATAAAACTCTAGTCACATTTATTGTACCGAGTGGTGGATTCCAAACATTTTCATCAGAAAAACAATATTTTGCACAGTACTGCTATATTGATATTATTCTATTTTCAATTTTATATATTTGCATCTATATTACTTTATTAGAAGCACGGTAAGAGACATAAAGCAGGGAATTTAAAGAAAAGATTTTAATAATTACAAGCCATATAAAGAGCTCGGTAAGTGAAATTAATATTCTTTATGAAAGCAATGTGAATGAACAATCTTAATTTTTGTCTTTTGTGTGTGTGTGTGTGTGTGTGTGTGTGTGTACTGGGAACTGAACTCCAAGTCTTTGCACCGAGCTACACTCCCCAACACCCTCCCCTTATGTTTTATTAAGACTGGTTCTTGGGCCGGAGATTTAGCTCAGTGGTTCTGGCGCCTGCCTTGCAAGCACAAGGTCCTGAGTTCGATCCCCGGTAACCACATACAATGCTGGGCGTGGAGATTCATGCCCACCAGCCATCAATACCACATACCACAGTGCCGGGCGTGGTGGCTCACGCCTGTCAGCCCAGCCCTCGGGAGGCAGAGGCAGGAGAATTGCTGAGTTCGAGGTTTGTCTGAGCTACATAGTGAGCTCAGAGCCAGCCTGGACTGCAAAGCGAGACCCTGTCT